>VDFB02155608.1:0-19029 GCA_007258455.2 Sequoia sempervirens
CACAAGACTCAAGCCCATGAACAACATAAACATCAACAGTAAATAAACAACTCAAACAACTAAAACAACTTCAGAGGCACAAGAATAAGGGAAACAAAGGGGCATAATGGGAGAGTGTCATCACATGGCCTTCATGGATTCACCAGACTACTTATAATCTAGGAGCCGCCTCCATCTATGGTTAACCAGACATCCTGTTTCAAGGTGCCGCCCCATAGGGTGACACATCTGGGGCCATCTACCTTTCATGAAGACAAGGTAGTGACCTTACCGACCAGGTCTTCCCACCCATCCTTAGCCTTTGGGAGTGTTAATGGTAGGGGTGAGGTGTATATTTTTATCTTGTTATGTGATAACTAACCCAAACCACGAAGTAAATTAATTAGGTTTTCACTTAATTAGGGAAAATATTTCAAGGGTGACCACTTGTACACTGGCCCCAAGAAGAGCCACTCTCCCCTATGGTTTCCCTAAAACCAAAACCAAGAAATGGGTACCACAATGTTCAACCAAAAGAATCATAACTCACAACAAGGTACCACCCACAAATCCCCACATGGTATCAACATAAACCAAAAAGATGCAACCATAGAAATGCATTCACACTTTCCCTAACCTCTGGAGATAACGCTAATCCATACAAGAACAAAGTAAAATATCACATCCAATTAAATAACGCCATATCATTAACTATAAGGAATTTAAATAATAAATCATCCAATTCTCAATCAAATAACCATTTTCATCAATTAAAAATCAAAGTAAGGAAATTCACTAATACTTCTATTTATCCCAAGCACAATAATCAATTTAATAAATATCTTCCTACACTTAAATAATTCATTTATTAAATATCTAAGTCTATAAAGTTGCTAAAAAGCTAATTAAAGAGCAGCAATGATAATTCCATGATTTATCTAAACATAATAAAATAAACTTTCTAAATTTATTAAAAACCAATTATAAATCATTCACTATTTTTTTAAATTTTTTTAACTATATATTTTATTTTCTGATTTTAAATCTTTTCCACACTGAATATTCTAAATTCTGATTTTTCTAAGATAATGGAAATCTAATCTTTATTTTAAAAATCAGTTCAAAGTAAAAAGAAGATTTAAGATATTAACCTTCTAAGTTCAAAATCTTATTATAATATTTATTTATTTTAAACAACTATTTTGATATATCATAGTACAGTTTGACTGGAAAATAATGAAATCAAATTCTACAGTATATTTGAAATCACAAATTTCATTTTCCTCATATTCTAAATACAACTTAAATTAAAAGACATTTTCAAACAAAATTTACAAATAACATTTTCCCCCTTTATATATAATTTTTTTCCAGAGAATAACTTATTTTTATTTTTCATTATTTGCTCACATTTCCTGCATATACAATACTGAAATAAATATATATCAATTCATCTAATGCTGATGCAATTGAAGCACATAATAAACTGAATATATGCACATAATATATACACATACACACACACACACACACACACACACACACACACACACACACACATATTAAAACCTCCACATTAATATTTAAAAACTACATAACATAATAAAATATCATATATATGTTTATTTTATCCAACAATTTTCTCATGAAAGAAATACAGTGACAAAAGAGAAGTGTAAAAATTTCTGAAGTACTTGAATAGGGAAAACACAGGGAACGAAAGGGTTCTCAACGAGAGAGATTTTCAGAGGTTTAAAGTTGAGAAGATTCCAAAGACAGAGGGAATCGAGATTTCAACAGGAATTCTAGAATGAAGATTACATAGAGGAAGGAGAAATCTACAGACAAGAAGAAATAATTATAGAGAATGGGATTTTCCCAAATACACACATAAAACATATTTTCTCTTTCAAACAAAATTTTCTTTCTCCTTTTAAAAACTAAATCTACAAAGATCAAATTATGAAATTTGAATTGCCCAGATTCCTATGCAAAGCTTGATTCAAGGATGAAATGATGCATGACTCCAGCCAGTTGCAATCTTCCATAATCTGGAGATTCAAAACCCCAACAACAACGGATTCGACAACAAAACCCAGTGCAAGCCAAAAATCAAATTTTCTCAGATCAAATCAATGGAAAACCACACAGATTACTAATCCTCAGAAAAAATTTCAATTTTTTTTTGAGTTGCAGACATTTTTTTCATTTTTTCATTTCCTCCCTCTTGCCTTTTTCGGAAAAGCAATATTTGAAAATTGTCATAAATTTTCTGGCAACTTTCCCATGCAAATTCCACTTAACCCACCATTTCTGCCATTTTCTAATTTTGGAAGAAGAATCTTCCATAATTAATTTACACCAAAAAATATGCCTTTTAAATATTTTAATTTCATTTTAATAAAATTGTTTTTTTTGAAAAATAAACAATTAATTAATAATAATTTTAAACAACATTTCACTTAATTATAATTGAAGTTTAAAATTTATTTTATTAAATCACCTTTTCTAATTAAAACAAATAAGATAATGATTTCCTTAACTTTATTTCTTTTAAAAATAAACCATAATAATTTATCTAACTATTTATTTAATTTAATGATTTAAATTAAAGGATAGCTTCACATTTTAAAATAACAATAAAAGTGCTAATGTACACCATAATTTTCCAAAGTATTAATATCATAAGCAATATTGAACCTTTCATTAATTTAATATTTTGCACCATAGACTAGTATTTAATTTAAATCATAAAGCACTAGACCAAGCCATAAACACACTTATAAAACTCATGAAATAAAATGATTTAATTAACAACCATACCCACACGAACAAAGTATGGACACAACATGAACAATCCTTGGACCAACCACTGACATAGGCGGGGGTACTTTCTTACCAACTCCCTAGCCACATCAACCATTGGGTCTGTAGGATGCGCTCAAACCCAACAATGTAGGTGGAGTTGACACTGGTACCTGCATTCCTCAATAACACAAAATGTTGAACAACATATACATATGCAAATAATTTTTAGTCAAGCACATTGTGAAGGAGAGTTATGGTGAGGCAAGGCACTCACGGATGAGCGATACCACCCCATCTCCTTCACCCGAATCAAATACAGTAAACAAAATATAGGCATCACATCATCAAAATAACTCACAAAGTAACATCATAATAACATGAGTATCCCACACATAAGTCCAACTATCATAAGAAAATAAGCATAACTGTCTACCACACCCAACACATGGCGGAAAAGCTATCAAACAGAGTATCAAATATGCATCAGAACATAACCAGAAATCACACTAAAGCAATACACACAAACCAAAGCAGTATCAGAGTATCAGAATATGGGAGGCACTACATCTCACTTATCTAAATTTGATAATCATTTTAGTTCTTTAATTGACATAACATTTTAAATTATGCATATATTCTAGCACGCACACACACACACACACACATATTGCAGAGATAGATAGATACGTAAGTTTCCTATAACCTTGGAGGAGCTCATTGTCGATTAGGTGTATCTAGCACAAACTTAGAAATTTGAATTTGTGAATAGGTAGCTTGCATCACACAATTGAGGTCTCTTGTATAAATAAATAGATTGATAGAATTTGAATTGGCAGGTGCAAATGGATAAATTTTAATTCTAGGAGGGAATTTGATCTGGCATTGAAGGAATTAATGGTAGAAGTGATATGAAATGGGTTGTAGGAATTCTGGTTGGTGATTTGAAAGGATATTAAAAAAAATTGTAATTCTAACCATTTTTAATTTTTTGTTTTGATTATTTTAATTTTATGTTTATTTGTAAATAATAATTTAATAATTACGTGTTTTATTGAAAAATTGTATTGCATTGTGAGCCTAAGAGTTCATTTTTATCATTTTTGTAGGTAAATTCACAAAAAAATTAGTGTATATGGGCATGGTGGAACCAATAGCTTGTAGAAAAAAGATGAGAAATGGAACATTTTTTTATTTTATTTTGTTAAAATATATTTACAACTTATTTAGTTGAAAATGGCTTTTGTACATGTCAACTCACTTTGAATGCATGTCAACTCACTTTTAATGCAATGAGACATATATTTTGGATAAAAATATATCCATTTGCAATAACCTTTTATTGGGAAGGTGGAAAAGATTATTTGCATTCACTTAATATTGAGAAGGTGGCAAATAAATACTCTACCTATGATAGGACATATTGTGAATTTGACATGAACCTGCCCTATCTTATTAAAAATGATATTTTAATTTTTTCGCTAGCTCTTTTATTGCCCAAAAGTGGGCCCCAGGCTGTCACATACTATACCCACCATATGTCCTATGCCCATGATCAACTCCTCTCCCTTAATTCTTGAGGTATTTATTTTGCATGCAGATCTACCAATGTTGCAATTAATACGTCTGACAAATTTGTCTATTGCTTATGCTTAGATGGATGTAGTAAGAACCCAAATATTTATGCTAAAGGCATATCATATTTGGAAATGGTCGAGCTTTTTTTAACTACCAATGGTTCACAAGTAAGTATAAGCATTGCAATGCAATTATATCAATCTGACCTGTTCAATGTTTTCATCAATTTTTAAATCTTCCTCATTTTCTGATGTTTGAATATTCTATAGTATAATCTATGGCCATTTTATTTTCCTGCTGTTTACAACCACCGAGCCGTATTTTTATTTAAAGCTCCCATACCCTATCTTAGATTTTTTCAGAGCTTCATTGGTTGGGAATATTAGATTTTCCTAAATTTCATCGGATGAGGAGCCATCCTTTAATGCCCCGACAGTTTTACTGCATACTTTATTATATTGGCATGTAAAATTATGTATACAAGTTAGAATAATTTGGCGGTTCTTACCACCCAACTCAACAGATATCTCTTTTTAATTCGGCGGCATTTGTTGGAATTAGATTTATATTTATTTCAGCCGAGTTTTTCTTGACATCGCACATTACATTAATTTCTTTCATCTAATCTGGGTAAAGATATTATCATCCTACTTATCCATTCTCCTTTTAACCCACAAACTTTCTTAAATTCACTCACTTCTCCATTCTTGCAATTGCTTAAGCTTCTCTCTTCCACTGACCAAGAATTCATTCACAACTGTATGTTGGAAAATGCTTGAATTTTTTCCTCTGTATATTCTGTGAATATAGCCTTTTCTGTAAATAACAATTGTTTCACTTGTCAATATATGACTCATTTTTGTAATATATGTACATGTGTTCATGTTTTGCAGATATTTTGCTCCTGCAAAGCCAATAAAAACCATCTGAATTTTGCCATCAAATCCTTCCTTGTTTTGGTGAACAAGGTATTCTTTTACACTTGAGTTGTTTGGTTGCTTCTTTTCCTCCAACTTATTTTTCTTCTTCTTATTCACCAGTATTTACACTATTGACAGTTGCACACCAAAAAATTAGCAAAAAAATTTAACCATAGTTGAAGCACCAATTTAGGGTAATTTAAAAATATTAGAACATGGTGTTGCATACTTGGTCGCCCTTTTGGGGACTCAAAATGGACACCAGACCAATATTAAATTTTAACTACAATTCTTCATAGGGAATCCATGCCTGTAGTAAATAATATTTAAACCTATGTGAATGATAAATGAACTAATAGGTTAAAATTCCATGTTTCATTAATTTCTCACTATATATAAAGATGTATGTTTCACTCTTTCATTTTAGAGTCATTATGATGGGTTCATTGATACTCTTGAATCTATTTACCTTAAAAAAAAACTTGTTTTTTACTGGATGGCAAGGGAGGCATTATTTTTTTATGCACATATGCAGAGGGGGCTTAAATAATTGACTTGTCTTTTATTTCGTATTTTGTAATAAATTAATTTAAATAGTAGTATATTAAGACAAGCTTTATGTTAATTAAATTATGTTTAATAATTAATAGGTTTATCAATTTTCTAGCTAGATAGGGTGGATAAATCTAATATAGGGGGAAAACAAAAAAAGAGTTTTGGTTAAAGAAGGCTTAGGCACCTATTTAATTTTGTGTGTAATGCAAATATATGAAACCTATTTTACATAATAATTTCCCCTATTATGTCATGATTTATTGTAATTAAATAATTTCGCGTTCATCTTCCCTTGTTTGCCTGTAAAATCTTCCATTTGTAACATGTCCATTACACAAGTGCACAACTTTTTAATGATGTATAATATATATAAAAACATCTTTATGAAAATTTAAAATGTTGTTGGTTTCATAAATTATTCTAATTTATTGAGTTGTTGGTTTTATAATTTAAAATAATTTATGAAACCAGTGAATACACCCAAATAGTTGATAGGGGTCAAGTTTAAAATTTCTTGATTTATTTATCTTGTAGAAATTATCTGATATATTTTATCATCAAATATTCCTCATTCAACCACACATACATTCACTTGTTTGACCATAAAGTATAGACTCTGGAGAGATTTAATTACAAAACATTTTGAAGAAATAACTCTTCTATGTAGAACATCTACTATAAATATTTTTCTATTGAAATACATATATATATATAGGTTATAGCTTTTACCATGGCGAGGTAGTCTATTTTTCATTTTGTATCCTTATCTCCATGTAAAGGAGTGTGCTTCTATAGAGATTATGCATCCGGTATGGTGGAATACCGCGGCACAAGACCGGGCAAGCATACGAAAACATTGAATAATTAAAGGTCCTTCGGTGATAAGGGTATGATATGGCACTACAAATCCATAAGAATGGTAGCCGCGGAATTCCTTCTATTTCCGCCATGGTGCTTCCAGCCAGGTTTTCTTACCACTTTCCTGCATAGTAGGTGGAGGTCCAGGCACTGCTAATCCCTCTTTTGTCCTCATAGAGTTTTTTGCTCATTTTAGGCTATGAAGACAACTCAAGTTCAAATGCTTTTCCATTTACATGTTTGGGTTAGGCTGTGCGGGTTCCGTGTTGATGGGATGTTTTTGAAGAGTTCACCCACCAGTCAATGCATTATCTTTCCGCATTTGCGTACTCCACCTGTCGGGGTTTTTTCCGCGCACTGATGAGTGGAAAGAAATGATTTTCATACCTTAATCAAGTTCTCCCAAAATATAATTGCAGATTTGGTTGGGAAAATCCTTAGTTAGCATTTCTAATGCTGTGAAATCCATTTAAGTTGTCCTGATCTTCAAGAAATTTACATTCAACTTGTACAAAACATTTGATTTTTGATTAAAAAAAATTGAATACATTATTTTTATTTTTATTTCATTTATTTTATATTATAATTTATTGTAAAGTAATTTTTTTACACATAATATTACATTAAGATTAAAATCAATTTTATAGACAGATTTAATTTAATAAAATATATTAAATAATTGAAATAAAAAAATTCAATAACTGTTTTTTATTTTGACTATTTATTGATTTTAAAATTTGATCTTTAATTCAAAATCATTAATGATATGTAAAAATTCCATATATATAATTTAAAATTTTATGTTAATTTGAATAAAATTACAAATATTTATTATTATTATATTTTACTAGCATACCTATAAATGATGTAATATATGTAAAACAACGTCGAGAAATTTATCAACAGCGGGACGAGAAAATGTTTCCATGGGCATAGGGCGCAGAAACATATGGTTTTCATTATAAGTTTCCATCATTGTTTATTTCGAATTACGCGGAGTGCATTCCGATTTGATCGCGCGGCATAGCATGGCTGGCAATCGCTGAGTTTCGTAGTTTACGAAATGTACGATTTTCATCGATCGTTGAATTTAGTATTGAAAGCAACAAAAGAACAATATCCGCGAGGGAAAAATCACAATCAATGGCGCAGATATAATCCACTGGTTTTTTCATCAAACGTTCACGGTATTAACGCGGAAACGCGTTCAAACGTTTTGGAATTATCGCTCAAAATTCTTTGCGGTGAGACCAGCTCGGCTTCGCGGGTGAACAAATCGAGCTTTGTTTTGCGGTGCGTTTATTCGCGTTTCATGTTGCTCTCAGAATCTCTCTTTTCGCCAGAAGTTCAAATGTATGTTTGGAAGGAAGACGTTTTGTATGATATTATTGAAGAGCTTAACATCATCTTGTTCTTCATGCTTCAAAATGTTCAATTCTTTGTTGCTAACACCGCCATTTTCTTACAATAGCTTCTTCAAAAGCGATGAAATCAAGTGAAGATGAAAATTATGGTCTTACACTTTACATTGAAATTATATATTTATAATCACATTCAGGGAAAGTTTTATCACATCTTCCACAATACCATTGACCATTTTCATTAGTGTTTACCTTCTTTTTGCAGTGCCTGCCTCCAATTTTCAAGGGGCAAGTTGTATAACAAAAATTTTCTACCTTTATGAAAGACAAGGTAGCTTTTATCACTATCCAATAAGGTTTACCAGAGTTACCAAGGTCCTGATCCTGTATTTGTGAGATAATTTTAAACATTTTTTCTTCTATTACAGATGGTATTTCCTTTGTAATAGAATGAGAATGGAGATTCTTCCCTTTTGTATTAAACCACAATCTTAATCGGTGTGAGTCTAGAAGATCTAGATTTATAAGGAGTTGGGTTGTAGTAATTGTTCCCATATATTTCCCACCAAAATCACTATTTTGTGTAGCCTTTATAGCAAGAATGGGAGAAGTTCCTACATTGCACATTTCTTGGAGTTGTCGACCTTATTGCAGAAACCACCCCACATTCTTAATTCCACCATACAACATGACATGTCCTTCAGTTGAAGGGTTCTTTTTTGAGTTTGTGTGGCATTCTTTCTAAATATTGTGTTTGGTGTGTCGATTATGAGAACAACACCAATGATATCAACCAAAGAATTGCTTTTCATGTTCTCAATTTCTCTTATCTGTTTCAAAAACTTGTATATTTTGAGCATGATGTAGTCCATATAGTATTTCCCATTCATGCTCAGTAGTATTTCTTTGAAGAGCTTCATTGTCTTCAATTTCAGCATCACTGATGTTTTCATCATGTTCTTCAATTGCTATTTGTTCCACATCCCAAGGGTTATAATGGAATGACTGTTGGAAAAACAGGGACAGACAACTGAGAGGGGGGTGAATCAATTGTCACAGAATATTTAAACTTTTCCAACTTAACTTAACTTATTCTCATATCTGAAGAATGAACAATAAACCATAAACAATCAACACATCAAAAACATGGAGAACACCAATATTTTTACATGGAAACCCTGTTAGGGGAAAAACCATGGTGGAGGTCAGTCCACAAGATTATACCCTATTAAAAGTATAAGAAAAATCAATGGGAATGCACATGCATTCAGACACACTACCTAGAGCTCATTGCTCAATTACAAAGAGGACTCACTGTCCAAAGAAAGATTTGGATTAAAACCATCCAAATTTGAACTAAGAAAATAACATCTAATAATGCTTAATTACAGTTCCAACTAAGCACATAAATACTTCTTCACTCTTCTTCACTCTTCTTCACACTCTCCTATTCCTTTGAATGATCTGAACAATATTCACACATAGGGATCGCACACTTCACACTTCATACACCTCATACACTTCACATAATCTTCACATACTTCAATTTGAATAAAAAATCGCTCTTATATATCCACAACATGGAATTACATCAACAACTTTGTCAGCCAATATAAAACATAAAACATTTACACAATGTCGGCCCAAATTTATAAATAAATTTTCAATGTGAATCAACCAAGGTCGGCCACAACATAGTGGAGACCCAAATCAACAACTCCAACATAAAAATACTCCAATTAATTTCTCCTCAAAGATCCACAACACGCTTCAACACCTAGTCGGCCATGAACATAAAAAATAGGAACACGCAAGAGAAAATATCAGATCAGGAGCACACCGATCAATGCGGACCAATAACAAAGATAGAGCACAAACTAGACACATCCAAAAACACCATGAAATACCAGAGAAACATCCACAACAATTGAACTTATAGAAATCACATGATCTTCACTCAGGAACACAAACTAAAGTAACAAAAAAATTGTCACCAAACAAATCTTCATAACTTGAACAAATCTTCATGCGGATCTCTGAAACTTGATGTGGATAAACTAGCAATACTTAGCAAGAAACCCTTTAAACCATAACCTTAGATTAGCAACGTACTAATCACACCGACGGACTGATCTTCACTTCTCCATTGGCAACCTGTAGCACTTCTTATTATAATTTTCTCGATATCCTCGACATATACAACTTCTAATGAAACAATGCTAATAGCATTGACATCAATGACAACCACATATCAACAACACAACCACAACATCCAACAATGACTCCCATTTTTTTCTTATTGAATCATCATCATGACCAATATCTCTATCCACATCATGAAAAGGTTTGTACAACAATAATTCTGAATAACAAAAATTAATCCATTTATCTGACTCACATGGAGGAATGGATAAAAACTTAGGACATACTCTAACAATAGTTGACTTTTGTCTTGGCTCCCATTTGTTATCTCTCCTTATTTTAGGATTATATATCCATCATTTGGCTGCATCAATTAGTGCACTACAACAAATCCCTGTGATTTGCTCCATTTTTTGATCTATTTTTTGCTTGCACCCACTGTTTTAATGTATTTTTTACCAATTTTTTGAAAACATCGGCGCTATTTATCAGGATGGTGCTATTTTTGGAATTTATTTGCACCGATCAGGACAAGTCAGTGCTAATTTTGGCACTCCTTTTCACCAACATTAGCACCGCCTTTAGCGCCAATATTGGATTTGAGTGTGGTGCCACCATTAGCGCCGCATTTGGCTCCAAGTTTAGCTTCGAGTTTAGTGCCACTTTTTAGCTCTGACTTTAGCTTCAAGTTTAGCTTTCAGTTTAGTGCGGTTTGGAAACCCCCTATCTTGAAAGACTTATTTATATGTCTCATTGATGATGTAAAATAGTGAAATGTCAACAAGATCACGGGCATATCAAAGGGAGATAATCATTTGCGTCCACATTGACAAGATATATCTACAAGTGCTTGATAGAGCACAAATCTTGGATATAACAAAGTAATGTCGATGAGACATTGAGATATTAATTAACACAAATAAGATTGTCTCATCGACCTCCTCAAGTAATATGATCAAAGCATACAACTGCTATACCACCAAGAAGGTGAGCAACATATCGCGGTGATGGTATACACCGCCAACCCTACAACAAGAAGCCTTGAAAGATGATAGTGCAGTAAACAACAAAAGGGAAGGGAAAAACACCACTATACTGCAATGATAATCACAAGTCTCCCCGACATGGAAAAGTTACACTGATATATAAAGAAATACCGCTGAAGGAAAATATCGATGAAGCAGTGGCATATCGGCAAGAGATATTAACTTGTCTCATCAACATCGGCAACCAACATCAAAGGAACATAAGATTTAATGTCGATGAGACATTGAGATATCAGTAAGACAAATAAGATTGTCTCATCGACACTCTTCAAGTAATGATCAAAAGCATACACCACTATACCACCGAGAAGGTGAGCAACATATCTTGATGAGAGCAGTATACACGCCAACCTGATGGGAATCCTTGAGCAAGGCGGTAGTGTGGTAAACAATAGAAGGGAAGGGAAAAACACCACCATACCACAATGGGTATAATAAGAGATGGCAATAGTATGGTAATCATGGCATCATTACAATTTATAGCACTAAATGCAGCAAATCACGTAAGTCACAATCCATTTGAATAAATCATTTGAATGCAGCCTGCCAAAATATTGTAAAACTCTAATAAACATACTCTAAAAATTTTGTTGAAATCTTATTTTCAAGCATATCCTGCAAGAATGGAGTATTCATTTTAATAAACATACAATAAAATCTTTGTTGAAACCTTATTTTCAGGCATAGCCTACCAAAATGGAGAAGTGTTTCAATAAAGAATGACAAAGAATGGTAAGGAGATGTGTGTGATAGGAGGCATAGGATTCATTGTTGTTTATCTCATTCATGCTCTAATCAACAAGGGTTACAATGTTTGCACTACTGTTTGTAATCCAGGTAGTTAATTGACATATATTTGCATAATCTCAAATTACTTCAGATGCTTTTGAAGTATCAATGTATCCTATATAGGGTTTAGGATGGATTATTTTAATTTTAAAAAATAAATCAGATGCTTTTTAGTATCAATGCTTGTCCTATATAGGGTTTTAGAATAATTTGCCCAATTTAAAAATAAAATAAATGATGTATTTTCTTGTGTTTGAATAATGTGGAGATCTCCTAAATCTACCTAGCACCACTTTGTCCTCTTTTGCACTATGTTCCATTACTCTAGCTACTAGGGTTTTGCATGTGACATTTTTAATATCTTCATGACCATGGCTTTTAAATAGATCTTAATCTTTGCTTTAATCCTTATCATGGTAACCCTTGAGTTCCATAATC
The DNA here is from genome assembly GCA_007258455.2 of Sequoia sempervirens. Lineage (NCBI taxonomy): Eukaryota > Viridiplantae > Streptophyta > Pinopsida > Cupressales > Cupressaceae > Sequoia > Sequoia sempervirens. Next base: position 12,472 of record VDFB02155608.1, read on the forward strand.
CACCTTCAATCTCTTCTAAGAACGTTGTCTTAAGCTAGACTGCATAGTATGCATATAAAGCAACTCCTTCATACCTGCCATTGTTCCAAACCACCACTCACCACCTTGCTTAAAATGCTGCCTCCATAAGCACAATAACATGTTTTAAAATCACTGTTGCTAGTGATTTACCATTAAGGTCACTACTTTTATCAAGATACAATGAGATTTTTGTCTTCAAAATTAAGGCATTATGCAAGATAACATTGTGAATTGTTTGTTGTGTACAATTTGATTTTCTTGCACATTTACTACTTTTCTAACTGCCTTTAAGATTGGATATTGCACCATCAGCTGCAATCTCAAACAACTCACTCACTGTCACTTGAAGATTCCTTTCATGAGCATCCTTGTATAAAATCAAACTATGCCCTATAGATTTCCTACTTACTTACTAATATAGGGGACTCATTGTTTCATGGTATTTTGAGTTTTATTTAGAAGGGGTTAATATGTGGCATTTTTATGTGCAGGAAAAATAGATTGTGATGCAACGTTTGGGTATGGACGGTTTGAGGAAAAATGGATTGCTATAGATTGTTAATGTCATAACTAGGTTTGGATTGGCCTTGAGCGATGTGAAACATACAGGTGTTCTCGCCGAGGCCCGAACCTAAGTGTAGGAATTTCCAAATATCCGACAGAGGAATTTCCTACATTCTAAAGATAAAATCATAAATCTGCTTATCCAGTTTCTGATCCAACCTGACATCTTTAATATCCGATAGAGAAAGTTTGTACATTCTAAGATAAAATCATAAATCTACTTGTCTTTGTACAATCGCTCGTTTGAATTGTTTCTTTAACATTTTTAGGGCCACATCCACGTACATATCTTCTTCTTTTGCTAGTTGAATGCTTAGGCTCACTACATTTTCTCCAATCTTCATCTAAAATAATCAACAACATGCATTAATTTATGATTATACCTTGAGCCAGTGTGAAACACTTCTAGGTGTTTTTGCTCTAAAGCAAAACTTGTGTGTAGAAATTTCCAAATATCCGATGGAGGAAGTTCCTACATTCTAAATATATTCTATGAAACATTCCTCATTTTCTATGAAACAATGTATATATTCTTGTACTTGTAAGTATTCTTTTACTGTTATGTCTATTAAATAAAACAAAGTTTGAATAAAAAATGCTTCACCCTTTTTTGTAAGTGAGTATGTGAATTATTGTTTAAGGAAAAATCTTACAATGCTTACATTTTCAGTTTACTAGTTTCAAATCTTCATTTGCTATGTATATAAAATTGTATGTGCTCTTTATCTCCTAATGACATAAAATAATAATGTCATGAAATTAGGTTTTCAATTTCAGCACCATCATTGTCCACTTTTTCATATCATTTCTACTTTTAAAGTACAATCATCAAAATTTGTAATTTTTATTTCTTGTCCCGATTAATCTTGATTCCTTTCAGCACAACACAATAGGTTGCATGTTAAATTTCAAACATTTTCTTTGCATTTTTTTGTATATATTATTTTCTTAGTGCATCATTATGTAACAACAATTTCACTTCTGAGATATACAGTAAAAATAAATGAAAGCAAATGTTTTATTTGTCAAAGGAAATGTATGGTGAATACCCTATTTCTTTCAGATAAGTGTGCAAGAGAAATAAGACATAACTAATTGAATATGATTTTCTATTGTACAATTGTTTTTTTATGCGGAGGCTGCAACAACTTATCATGGATTAATTTTGGCTAAGAAACAAGGCATTTCTAAACTATGGCTAGAGGGGGACCCTCTTAATGTGATTAATTGTCTCATGATGAAATGTCCTCCTTCATGGTCAATTGCCAATTTTATTAATGACTCGATATTTATTATTAACTCTTTTGAGGGGATCAAAATCACACATGTTTTTCGTGAAGTGAACATGATGGTTGATGGGGTTGCCAACATGGGAGTGGTTGAGAGATCTGAGTGGGATTCTTTTGAATCGCTACCTCTTAATCTGAAGTGTATTTCTAATGATGACCAGCTGGCTTGTTTTTAGGTGAGATGTTCTCGGGGAAAGGTTTTTCATTATGATTTTAAGTTGGGTTTTGCACGTCGACCCTTTGCTCTTTCCTTGGTTTCCATAGAAGGATGGACTGGTAGTTTTGGAAGGATTACTTGGAATGATAAGCCCACATGTATTTGTGGGTGTTTGTTGTATTTTTTTGAGTAGTGCTTGGTTCATTTTACTTTTTCATTTCTTCCAAGTGTTCTTGGGCTTTCGTTTGTTGCCTGCCACTATGGGTGGTGATCATTACAGAATTGAGTCGAGTTCCTGTGAAGAGTTTCAAAAAAATGCTACTGTGTGGGAGCACTTGGAATCGGGGGGGGGGGGTTACTCAATTTATTCAAAGAATTCAAGGCCTGAACCCTGATGTAATATATTTCTTTGTGAAAGGATGGAATGGGATGTCTCTGCGTTACTAGGGCGTTGAGTTTCGAATTAAAGAGGATTTTATTGCAGAGGTAACTGGTCTTTCAGTTGCTGGGAGAAAGTTTTTCAGAGATAGGGGAGTGGCTAAGAAGGCTTTTGCGAATTTCTTTAAACATGACAAGAGGAAGAAGGTTAAGGAAATTGGAAGTGGAGGTTATGCTAGGAAGTCCCTGAAGCCACTCTGAAGGGACCTCGTGTTGGCCATTATGCACTACTTCACCCTTGAAGGTAGATTCTCTGTGGTTTACACTCACCATTTTATGCTCTTAAATCATTTTAGGCATAATGTTTCGGTCTCGTTTCCTTTTTACCTGTTACATTCTATGGAGAAGATTATTGAAGACCATAGAAAGAACTCTAAGAAGGTGGTTCTTCATCAAGGGCTTATGTGTTTTATTTTTTCTCATATCAAGCTAAAGTTGATCTTGGTCTCCCCTAAAACTCCTGGTAAGAAGGAAGTTAAAAATGATGGGTATGAAACAAGGGACTCTACTGGTGAATGGGTCGGTAGTTCGGAGGAGGAAGAGTCATAATATGAGGATATGTTTGTTGATGTAGGAGGCTCTGAGGAAAGGGATGATTAATTGGAAGAATGGGGTAAGGGCTATGAGACTGATGTGGAGTTGTGGGAGACTATGGCTAATTCTGTTAGAAAATCTTCGAAGGGGAAAACCAAAGGCATGAAGAAAGTTAAAGCTTCTACCAAAGGGAAAATTAAGGTGGTTTCCCTTGGTTCAAATGTGAATCCCGTGTTGTCTTCTGGAAAAGAAGGTTTGAAGGGTTGTCATCCTGTGGGTGATGAGGGTTTGAAGGGTTGTCATCTTGTGGGTGATGTGGATCCTTCAAATTTTGATTGTGTTCAGAATGCTTCATTGGGGAACCCTGTTCCTGGTAAGGATGGTCTGCTAGAGAGCTCCCCAGTGCAAGGGCTTAAGGTGCCAATTAATTTGGGTAGTCAGTTGAGTGGCCCTGCTAATATGGGCAACTCTAAGATGGAGGTGAAGCCTAATGAGACTGGCCCCATGGATATGCAGGGGATTGATGTGGTTAATTGTTCTTAGGATTTTTCTATTGTAGAGAAGGAAGTGAAGAAGGAACTTCTGGAGGCATTAGCTGATTTGGAGAATCTTCCAGATAAGGAGAGGATAAAGGTGGATGTTGTGGATGTTGAGGATTCCTCGGCCGAAGAAGAGGATGAACAGAATAGGGATTTTTCTGATGCCCCTGTTGACTTGGAGCAAAAGGGTCAGCCTTCGATTAACTGGGATGAAATTGACATGAATATGTTTTGTAGAATGGTTGAAGATGGGACGAGAAACCTGCTTTCCCTGGTTAAGTGGTTATTTTTTGAGGTTAAGGAGCTCAATCTTCAGATGAAAAATTGGCAGGATGTTTGTGTTTCTATGCTAAGAGGTAACCAAAAGGAGTGGGAAATAAAAGGAAAAGTGAAATCAATGCATATTAAGCTTGATAAGCTACTAGCTAATGTTGATCGTTTGGGGGTTTCTCATGAGGAAAGAATTTCCTCTTTGGAAGTTATTGTTAATAAAATGTTAGAGGACAAAGTGGAAAGTTTGGAGGATTAAATGGGAAAGATGTTGGAGGACTTGAAAACGGTGGTCAATAGCATAAATAACTCTTTGAAGACCATTGCTATGGGTCTTTCTGTTCTGAATGAGAAAGCACTGAATTGGACTAGAAAACCGCTTGACTTGGGTAATATGGAGGAAAGGATTGAAGAGATTAGTGGCTCTTACCTGGTGGAGAAAGTGGAAGCTTCTACTCTTGTGCTGGAGAAGGACATGCATGTAGGTTTGTGCCTTAGGATGAGGAGCAAGATGAAAAAGAGGGTTGATGTTGTTGTTGAGGAGTTGAAGGATGTTATCAGTATCCATGAGGAGGTCATCAAGGAGAACATGGCCTCGGCTAATGTTTTAGATAATTGGTTGTAGCTGGTGCTTCCTCTTTTGGTTGAATAGGTTTGTTGATGTTTATTGCTTTTGGGTTTATTGACAGGTTGCTAATGTTCCATCTTATATCAGCTTTATGGTTTTTTGGGTTGTTGGGCTTAGTGGTTTAATTTCTCTTGTAGCTTGGCGTCATTGTAAAGGGTTTCGGGGCCCCTTCAAAACCTATTTTTTCTTATCAAAAACTAATTCAATCTTATTTTCTACTGTACAATTTTTTTTTATGTGCCTTTTACTTTTTGCATGTGGATTACCCTCAGAAGGAGACTAATTATCTTTTCTTGAATGAAGCCTTTACATTTCTTGTCTATGAAAGGAATTTACTACTTGACAACAGGGTCATGAACTTCATACAAATTAAAATTGGTGTAAAAGGCCATCCCCGCAAATGTTGTTTGGTCTAGAATTATAATGGAAAATAAAAAAGCTTGCTAGGAGAATAAAATAGGTTTTCAATCTAAGTATAACATACTATTACTGAAGCATTTCAAATTTTAGGCATTTGAGATTCATGGATCTCCTTGGAGGTCACCCACCTAATATAATAATAGTAAATTAGTATGAACCTTTAGTCATAAATTAAAATGCAATATAATATCTCTATGTCTTTCACACATGAATGTTTCATATAACCACATACCTTGTAAATGCTAACAATCGACTTATGGCATTCCTTAAGTTAACTGTGAGACAAGAATCCCCCCTAATTTCCAATGGCATGATATGCTATCAAACACATTTATGAAAATTAATAACATTCAATTTTCACAGTCCATGATAGTTATGTAAAAATTTGCACACAGTTTATCCAGAAATCTTACTCACATAATATTTATGAAAAGGTCATTAGTAATTTTTTCTCACACAAAAACATATCAAAATAAATTTAGTGCTTAATCAATGTTGTCTCATCTATTTCCACCCACTTTCCTCTCAGTGATTTAGTATTTTTACGCTGTCCATGTCCTCTCTCCATGGCCTCCTCTATGAATAAAAATGCTACCATAGAATCTTTCACCACACTACTATTGAGAAGGAAGAAGCAACTTGTGGGAACGCAGTAAAAACTGCTCTACCGCACCGAGTTGATGAAGGAGCCATTGGAGAGCGATGGTCACCACACTATCACATGCCAATGGTAGAAGACTTGCGGGAGTCATCGCAACACTGCTAGGAATAGAAGGAAGACTCACATGCTGCCACAAAAGCTTTCACCCCACTACCGCTGAGAAGGATGAAGCATCTTGCGGGACCACAATAAAAACTGCTCTACTGCACCGAGCTGATGAAGGAGCCACAGGACAACGGTGGTCACAAAAACAAGGAAGGAGTTTGGGTAGGGAAACATTTTTATTTTCCATTACCCAATTCTATATCTTTTCAGCATTTGTAAATCACTTGTTCAATTCTATATCTTTTCCTTTCACATAAAACAATGTAAATCACTTGTTTGAACACTGCAACTGAATACAAAATGAAAGCATCTCTTTTCTTTTATGCAACTATTTAATGTTATAATTGAATCAGACAACTTAAACACATTGCATCTTGGAACTCCAAAATATTTTAAACACTTGCAATGATTAAACATCTGCAGAGGTTAATTTTGAATTTTCACCTTAAAATAAAACTTTGAACAAAACAGCTCCATCAAATTGAGTTGTAGTGAAAATTTGATAACAATTAGTTTACATTCATTTACTTGCATTTGTAAGCATTCATATACATCTACACACACTTCACATCCATTTCATATAACTATGTTTGGCATTTTTTTGTGAGTAAATGGCGAAAGAACATTGTATCCTTATCCACATTTTATAATTCATGCTGATTTTTGTTCATTGCAAAATAATATAATTGATTTCACATGAATTATCAAAATAACTACTTGATAGAAAATAAAGAATGTTTTATGATTTTATAAAAGTGTAGCTAGCTAGTGATGTAAAGAAATATTTGCATTGTTTGGTCAGTGTAATCGAATTGAGGATGAGAACTTTGAGTCACAAGGCTAGACTTGGAAAAACATACAATGATAGGTGCTCAATTAGGCACACTTGGCGTCGCCTTAGGCGCCCCAAACTGATTACATTAATGGCCAAA
>VDFB02155611.1:0-18434 GCA_007258455.2 Sequoia sempervirens
TAGTGGGTCCACATGGACATTATACAGTTCCTAACAATTAACATTATCATGATTGAGGCCAATTAGATGCAATTCTACCCCATTCATGAACCTTCTCCACCATAGGAAAACCAAATTGGAATAAGAAAGTAAAACCCTCATATTCCACACAATCATGAAGTGTAGGGTCACATCCCATTTGTTATCAAATTTGAAAACCTCATAAGAACTTTGTCTCATACTTGGCCAATATTTTACAAGGTCGAGGAAAAGAAACACAGAATTAGGGATACCTTCAATCTACTTATCACAAGCATTTTCCTCATGGGATGAAATAAGTTCCATAATAAGATCCATAAGGTAGGGACCATTTGCAAAAAAATCCAAAGCAGCTTCATATTAACTAACATCATTCCTCAATTTGTCAATACCTTTGAATTGCTCCTCACATGGATCAAATAATCTTGCAATATTCTATAGAATCATCAAATAATTCCTTATCCTCAATAAAAAATGATGTTGCTTGAGTATCAATGCATTCATCCTAATTTTCCTTTTGGTCACCCAAGAGTGAACTTCCTTTCATGTCTAGGCAAGTATCGTCATATGGAACATGAGTGGCAGACACTTCAACTATATTTTCAAGCACATAGAAAGTCACCATAGGGAAATCAACATAATCATCTACATCCCTTTTGATAGCAATAGTACATTCAAAGCTGCCATCACAATCCTAAACTTCTTCATCTTGTGAGCCATTATCACATTAAATAGATGTCAGCAAGTCTGAGTCATTCTCTTGATGCTTGTCATGTACAATTTGCTCAACCGCATGTTGGTAAGCCAATTCATCATTGTTGGTGTCACCATATTCTCCATTCAGTTGGGAAACTATTAAGTCAAGGTTGATATATTCAAAGGAAAAATCATCTACCTCAATATCACCTTGGCTCTTATTTGTACCATCCGCAACACATTCACTAGTAGTACTTGGTAAGTACTCATTAGGGTTTTCTTCAAAAAGAAGATTGCTTCTACACCAATAGGAATCATTATTTATGACCACACTATCCAATACAAGTTCATCAAATAAAGGATTTTTCCATACCTTCATGATGGTCACATGTACCTCCTCTTCCTTACTATTAGGATCCCAATAATTTTGATTATTAGTGCATTCAAAATTAGTGTAATCACTTGAAGAATAAAGAGAAACATTTTTAATATATCTTCTTCATCATTTGCACTCATGACAATTGATCCACATTTAGAGAATTCTTCACATGAAGAGAATTGCTCATTGCCTAGGAAACACACCCCTTCAAGGTTGTTGACATACCCCCAACTCGAAGCAAGGGAATCCATTTCCATTTCATAAGGGGAGTCATATTCAATTGAAGATTGAACAAGCTCGATCTCATCCCTTTGATTTCTCATTTGTGCCATATAATTGAGACCAAGTACATTTCCATCATTGATTGGTGCATCATTATTCTTGGATAAATCAATTTGTGAGGTTTCACCATGTACCTCTTATGTTTTCTCATAGCCTATGACATCCCAAGGAAGATAATTAGGTATTATTTCCTTATCCTCACACTTTATATCTTCATCCTCATCACTACTACATGAATTTTCTTCTACATTACTTATAAAATGACAACATTCAATAGTCAGTTGTTCAGACTCTGATACTTCTCCTTGATCTGTCAGTCAGCCTTTGATTCTCCCCACTATGGAAATTATTACCCCAATTTTGGGAAAAAACTAGTGGCATATAACTATGCTAAATATCTTCCATAGGGTTTATCCAGTCCACTACTTGATCAAGACTACGAGGCTTCAGATTCTTAGGCAGTTTGCTTAATCCTAATTTGTAAGCTTTGTAAAACAAGTCAATGCATATTATATCATTAGGTGTAACACTCTTAGGTATCTCCATCAGAACATATAAGAATCTTGAAAACAAGTCATATGGTGACTGATTTACATGTCTCTTCATCTCATACAACTTTCTGATTAAAAATACCAAGTCATTCCTTCCCAATCCTGGTTGATATGAGGTTGGTTCTCGCTCTTGTTCTACATCTCATGGGAATAATGAAGATGTAACATCTATGGGCTCCTTTTCAGAATTTTTGTTTTTACTTCCTAATTGGTTTAGCTCAATATTCTAAATTTTATTAGACCTACTTGTGCTAGCAATCACAGGTCCCCTTGTGATTGAGTACTTCAAATTATTCTCAATATTTGCAACCTCTTGGTAAGCTTGCTACAAGGTAGTAGGCTCTTTATCCCTTAATAAGAAGCTCATGTTTCTATAAAATACTCCCAAATATACAACTAAACATTTGACATCATTTTTCCTCGTGTGTTTAGGAATTTGTCTTATGATCTTTGCAAATCTAAGGTTCAAAGTAGGGATCAACTCTTCCTTATCCCTGGAAATCTCCATGAAGTTCTTCCTTGCAACATTTGGATTGATCCTTTTGCCAAATTGTTTCATGAAGACTACCTTAACTTCACTCCAACAATGTATAGAGGACACTGGAAAGAAAGAGAACTAGTCTCTTGCATCTATTTTTAGGGATTGTACAAATAGATTCATAACCAAATCTTCAAAATCTATCTCATAGTTAGCCATCACATCAACAAATTCTTGCACATGCTTACTTGCTAATTCTGACTTTTCACCACTAAACTTTGGTATTTTGTCTCTGATCTTGGGTGGTACAATATTTGCATAACCACAAATAATGTCAAAGCTGATGGCCTTATATCTATTAGTACTAAAACTACCTTGATGAGACACAAATTTTTCAATGGGTATGCCTTTGTCTATATTTACACCAGATTGCATAAATTGACAACTTATCCTTAATTCTTGAAAATGAATTTAGAATATACTATGCAATCATACAATATTACCTCAATTCCTTTTATAAATATTATCCTAAGCCTCTAGTACATTTATTCCATGTAAATGTTGCTTAAGATCTAACAATTTAGCATGGTTCCTTTATCATAATGCATATATTTCAACTTATACACAAAAGCATGCTAAATCCTTACTAATATTCCCTCATATAGTGCTAATTCACCTATTAGGGAATCATTTACATCTTGAGTAGGGAAATTTTTCCTTGATTTATCCATAATATGTTCTAATTTCTTTAAATTCTATGAAAGTACTTAGTGATTTGTAGTGGCTAACTATCCTTTGTCATTAAAATTGTAGATCCAATGAATTGATGCATGCTTTCTCAGGTTATTTGAGTCAAAGTCACCAACTCCTTTCAAATTATTGAACTTCAAATGAGATGAATTTTCTTTACAATTAGTACACATTTTGGGTTATCTTCCCTAGTAGAGTCACGTTCAAATCCTTCAATCTTCACTGTACTCAAATTATCTACCAAGTTCAAGAATTTGTCAATATCTGAATAAGACGTTCAGATTCACTTCACCCTTTGACTTTTAATTTTGTATCTATGTTTGGAGAATGATAATTTCCCCAAAAAAATCACCATTCTATTGTTGTTTTTTTAGTACACCTAAGGAATCTCTAAAGAGTAGAAAACTCCTATATTCAATACCATTAAAATGAATAGCCAACTAATAAGATTTAGTCGAAGACTTAAATATTCTACACTTTAGGCTTTGTTTGAACTAGGAGGGTGTTCCTTTTAACATTTCATCTAACTATGTCAATGAATGACATAGCAAATCATAGATCAGTTCCTATGAGGGGTAAATAACATAATTTACTCAAAGGTTGTCTAGTCTTCAAGCAAATAACTATCAATTCACTAGGAACACATAAATATTTCACACACATGTCTCATAGTAAGTAAATTTTAATAAATTTGTATCCTAACCTTGAGTCCACAGTCTGATATACTATTATTATCATTCAAATGATAAATACCATGAAAAATAGAGTACTATCTTCATCAATTGGGAAATGGAGTCATGCATATTACAACTAGTAATAAATAAATAATTTTAATTTGATAATTCTAGACTATTTGCATAAGACCTTGCATTATGAAAAATCATTGTAAATAAAGCATCACTTCTTACCAAATCCTCTATAAATACTCACAAATTCATGACCTCATTTAAGAATTTAATCGATTCTTTCAACCAAAGCAAAAATAAAAACATCCATTCAAACTATTAAATTCATGACCTCATTTAAGCATTTAATAGATTATTTGAATCAAAGAGTATATAAATTATGCATGAAATTTACTTTGATATCAATAATTTCTATAAAACCATTTCAGATTTACATATGCATAGTTCAAAGAACAAGACAATTCAATTATTCAATTTACTGGTATACTCTCTAATTTCTACCCTTTTTGTATATTGGACCTAAAGATTCAAAATTTTAGAACCTCTTGCAAACAAGCCTTGAATTCCATGTTATAATGTAAGGGAGCATACAACCTTCCAACTCGAAATACATACCACATTACAAAATTTCATTTCACTTCAAATTTCATCTACATTTCGAAACTCCCCACATGTTGATTCTACAGTAACACATTGAAATGGGGAAACCACAATTGCAATAGTGACCAACAAGAGAAAAGTAAAGTTTTGAAAAAAATTCCCTCAACCACAAGGTAAGCAAGAATTCTAACATTCATGTTTCCATGAGTGCACAGTAAACATCAAGTACCTCAAAAATACCAGTGACACACACATAGAAAGAACAACAACCACATAAACTATCAAACAACACAAAAAAATTCCATTCCACGCATGACCTTTTCAACAACCATAAGACTCACCACCACCAACACACAACCCATGGTACATGCACCCACTTCGTGTCATCCTAAGAGATGGAGAAGAAACCTCAACTCCTTCTTCATCTTTGTCCTATTTTAGCACAACACCATCTCACTCACTTGGAGTCTTGACATCTAAAGGTGGGATGGACAATACCTCCACACTAGAGGATGGAACTCAGCCTAGGGTTATGAGATACTCATGATAGCCAAAGTCTATATCTGTTTCACTTTTAGATGAGTTGTCCATGACATCAATCGATGATTTATAACATCTAGAATAACCACAACCATATTGAATGTTCCTTTGAATTCTACTTAAAGTCTCACTAGATTATTTTCCTTTTGCTCCCATTACCTCTAAGCTCACGGCTTGGCCCTTTAGATGATGGATACATCTAGTAATAATAGGTGTAGACTCCTCACCATAGATGTCCTTATGAGTGCCCTATGTATGCTTTGAGTCTTCACCATGAGACCTCTATAAATTGATTTGAGGAGACCTCCACACTAGAACAAATGAAGCACTAGACTTATTCATCTTGCAACTCAAAGAATCTGCAATTATAATCTTGTCTTCCTGCACAAACTCAAAAGACTCTATGACTAATTGTGATGGTGAAAATAGCAACTTTCAAACCATATTTATTGAACAATGTGATGATAGCAATCATCAATGCTCAATGAAAACACATGTGCAAACTGGACAATTCGTTGGTGTGTGTATTGTCACTGTTTATTCCCAAGTGTATGGAAATCTACATATCATACTTCATGATTGCTGCAATTAAGTCTCCATACACATGAAGATAAATTTGATCACACTTGCAAAAAGAAGACCATTAATGCTCACTGGTTGTAGAATGAAATGCCTATCACATGCCTGTTCATCAATTTTTAATGTCAACCATTGATCTCTTGATGAGATGGTAGATCAAGTAGCTCACTTTAGGTTAATTGGGTTTGAATTCCAATAGTGCATTATTCATTTGTCCTATGCCAATAGAATCAATCCAAACTAGATGACAACTCCTTTGTTGATGAGTTTTTCTCTTCTCATTAATTTGGTGGATTAATCCACATGTCGGGATCTCACTTCTCTCACAACCTTTAACAAGCATTCACCTTTTCCTTGCAAGCCAGAAGGGAATAACCGATATTGACTCCACATTTGATCTCCATTATTAATTTGGTAACACTAGTAGTAGGCATGATAGTAGAGATCAGACCCCACATCTGTATAATGACATGTGTCTTCATCTAGCTATCCTCGCACTGCATAACTAACTGACACTTAATATCAATGAGCTAATAAGGTATGACCAGAATCATTTCCCATGGTCTCAAATCTCAAAACCTGCACACACGACAAGGTTAGCATTAAATAAGGGGCCATTGTTAGGTTGATGATGATTTGAACCTCACAGATGAATGAATTAAGCTTAAGTCATTTGGGAAATATTAAAACCTGACTTTAGGAAAAAATTGAAGTTGATGACCAACGGGATGACTGACGCTCTAAACTGAAGGGGACAGTGGATGGACACATAAGATGGCTCAAGTGATGACTTAGATAACAAGAGATCAACAGGGAAAGTCAATGTGAAATTAGAAGGGGTGAGAACCTTCAAAGACAAAACCTTGTCTAGACCATGGGGATAAGGGTTTAATGTGCAAACCAAATCCATGGGATCCTCAGAAATTACAAAAAATTTGGTAGCTCCATCAGATCCCATACCTAAAATACTGGTGGTTCACTCAATCTAAGACATGTATGATGAAATTAAGATTAAATGAGATGATGTAAATGAAACTAATCTATTAAATTGATTGATTGTTAATACAAAACTAATGAAATGTGATTTTTTTTAAAACACGGTGATGTTTGTAAAAACACCTAGAAATGATTACAAATTGTAACAAAAATAAACCAAACTAAAAGTGTGCACCTGAGATATGGATGGAGACTGGAAATGACTTTTGGAATACTACTGATGCTAACTTTTAAGCCTTTCGAACTCATTTTCCATCCTAGGTGAATCGGTCCTAGTTATGTAAAACTGTTTCGAAACCTGTTTTAGACAAAAGGGTATCTAAAAATGTAGAAAACCAAAAACTGACCTTGAAGTGGGACGCATTCACCACCCATGGAAAATAAGTTCACTTTTTAATTTCTAAATATTCAAATGTGGAATTAGGAGCTCTTAGTCTACACTTTGGCTTTCTATAGGTGTCCACTTCTAAAACTCTTATTTTTGAACCTAAAAGTGAGTTTTTGTTGATATTTTGACTTTTTCAATGAAGAGAAGACTTAAAAAACTTTGTAATGAAATCTTCAATGATTTCTAATCTTCCAAGAGGCCTAAATCTATAAACACACAAGACACGAGAGAGAAATGATGAATGTTAGGGCATGGGGGTTTGCCTTGGTCAAACCCCTTTTAGATAATTAAATCAAAATAGAGAAATAATGTAAGGAACCATGCAATAATGGAGTTGATTACCTTGCCATGTTGTTTGATCTTGAATTTCTATAGCAAAACATGAATATTCTATCCTTGAATGTCTTTGGAGGCCTTTTTGATGACTTCGAATGTAAAAAACCTAACTTGCTTGACTTGAAGGAGAAGATAGATAATGAATTAATGATAAGAGATGTGTGAATGAGTTATGAGATGAATGGGGCAATGAATTATGAGTAAAATGGATGGAAAAACACTTATTTATACACATTTATGCCCTAATAACCCAATAATACCTCATCATAGGCTGACATAGGGTATTTTTAAATAAAAACCTGAAAGAAAATTTTAATTATTGTGAATTTGGAGCTAAGAAAGATTCATTTGCCAACCATGGTGAATGGATCCCACTTTAGGCTTGTAAGTAGGTGTCAAGAATTAAGCTACATTTAATGTTGTTTTTCAAGTTTGTATTCAAAAATACACATATGTAAGTCTTATGAGTGCATAAAGGGGTCAAATAAAGCATAAGAAAGGTGTAAATAGTGAAAAAAAGCCTAGAAAAGCATGAAATCTTGTTACGAGACTTTACAACACTTTAAAATAGGACTTGATAAGGGATATAAACATGATTTTTAGATGAATTATCTAGAAAAGTATAGAAATTTGTTACAACAGTTCACAACACTAAATCAAGGCCTCCTTAAGTTCAATTTATCATTAATTATTCCCCAAATCAAGCAAGTTGCATTTTGTCTATGATACATGGACATTTTAAGAAAATAAATCTTGTAAGGAAAGATAGATGTGGAAACAACTCTCCTAACGTCCAAAAACTTAGGGAAGAATGCAAACATACCTTTTAGATTTTACAATTACAGTTCAACTAAGATGCACTATGAAGTAAATAACAAAAATAGAGTATTTGACAATCACACATGAACACCAGATATATGTGGGAAAGCCCTTATGGGAGAAAAACCCACCACACCAAGAGAAGTCACTTTGTATTACAGTAATAAAGATTATATACAAAGATCTGACTTATCTTTCTGATGTCAGTTTTCAGCAGCATTCGCCATGAACAACCTTGATACAAAACATTCACGTTACAGTCTTCACAGAATAGAATTCATCCACTGATCATACAATCACACAACAATCCATCGATCCATCAAACCCAATCATCTGACTTTTGGTAAATCCATGATGCACATCTGCTCGAGCTTCCTCGGTAATGGCCACAATAGATCCAAGCTGCTAGCGGTTCCCATTCCAACTTCTTTGATTGGCCAAATACTCACCACGTAGAAATGGTCTTCTCTCGGTCAAAGCGATCAACCTGTGTTGGCATGTCGGTGAGACACTAACTGTGTCTCCCCGATGCCACAAGACTTAACTATCGATGTTGCCAAGAGTCATCCTTATCGCCAAGATGTTACATCGAGTCCAGAGAGCTATCACTCAGACTTCGCCATGTCGCCAAGACCTCATACTGATGATCATCACATGTATCACTATCGCCAAGACTTATAGCTATTGGTGAAGCATCATACCAAAGCTTCAAAGTCACAGTGAGTTTTCCATTGATTGAACAATTGTCTTTCGAGATCATACCGAGTCATTAAGGGTTATATCGAAACATTCAACATTCAACAAGACATACCGCTATCGTTGAGATGTTACTCCAAGATCTTAAGTCATACCGAGCACCAAGCAATAGTTGGCAAGACTTCTGTCCATCGCTAAGACTTCATACCGAAGTCTTTGTGTCATGATGAAGACTCCATTTGTATCCCTATCGGTGAGACCTTCATGGAGTCTGAGACCTCATTCGAGACCTTTGGGTTACCTTGAATGAATACTATCGGTGAGACATTCCTATCAGTAAGACTTCTTACCGAACACCCAAGGCTCTCCCCGAAGGCTTCAACAGAAAATGCTATCGGCGAGACTTTAGCTATCGCTAGGACTTCACACCAAAGCAAGCCTTTTGTTCAAGGGTCTCCCCGATATACAATATAAATGGCTTGTTGGCCAAAGATCTCCACTTGGTAGGATGTCATACTAAACACAACATGTCATAGCAATAGGATCAATCGTTGAGACTGAAGCAAGGTCATAGCGACCTGAACTGTTCAACAAGATTCAATTGCTAGTCATCTAGACACAAAAGATGTCACATCGACTTGGCCCTTTCAGGATGTTTTATCGTGGGATTGAGGCACATATTTCCAACAAATCTTCCTAGCTATTTCAACATTAGCAACTTCTATTTCATCTTTCTTCAAATCTTCTTGCAGTTTATCATTTTCCAACTCTAATTTCATGATCTTAGGGTTTGGAGGTGCAATAGATGGAGTAAGATCAAATTTAGCATTATTGGTGGGGGTTTTAACAGATGAAGTATGGGTATTTGTATTGGTGTTTGTCTTGAAATTATTAAAGGTATTCTTCTTTGTCTAAACAATGGGCTTCTTCCCATGATCTAAAAATGATGATTTCTTAGTAGTAGTAGAAGGATCTGGGGCTTTGGAAGTTGCAACAAATGTGTTATAGGTATTAGCAGTAGAGGTTCCCAACTATATTGATACTTTAGGAATTTGAAGGGTAATCTCAACAACCAACTTGGAATCATTTTCAGCGAAGGCTTTACGCCTAGCAGCATCTTCTCTCTTCCTCTCTATCTTTTGTTTCTGAGCATCTCTCTCAAGTTTGCTAGCTTTAATCCTATCTTAATTATACTTCAACTCCTTTAGTCTATTCTCTTCTTCTTCCTTAAGCCTTAGTTCTCCCTTTTCTAAGGATTGGATATCTTTATCTATATCTTCTTCATTTTATAGATGTTTCCAGCCTCACTAGGTGCAGGAGTATAATAGGCTTGATCTACTTGGTCTTCCTCAAGGGAAATATGCACTTATACATTAGGAGATTGACCTCTTGTCTTGAAATTATATCCATTAATGACATATTCAACACTAGGGGTCAAATGTTTTGAGAACTTATTTTTATCCCAAAACTCCCACCTATCATCCTCTCTTAACACATCAAATTCATCGTGAAAAACTTGTTCATTAGGAAAAATTCCTTGATCTACATTAGGCACTACATCTTCAAGTGGCTCTCCCTTGATATTTTCACTATTTACCTCATTATTCAAAGTAGGAGATGCATCAACAAGGGATTCAATAAACTTACCCAATTTGGTAGTTTTATTCACATATGTTGGTTGCTTGTCTTTTGCAAGCTCAGGGTTTAGCTTTTACTCATGATGCTACTTCATGTAGCTTTTTGTCTTCTTCATAGTGTCAAACAATATGTCAAAATCCTCCTTCTCGTGTTCTCTTTGAGAGTTTTCTTTACACTAGTATATGAGACCTCAGAGTCACCACCCAAAATGCTGGGAAATAGAAAGTGATTGCACTTTGACTTTGTAATTGTGACCTCTGAAAATATTTTAAACATAACTAGACACGAGGTGGTAAAATGAACCAAGAATTGATGCATAAGACTAGATGTGGTGTGGCTATTGCAAAAAAATTGAACCAATTATTCATCAAGCATTAAATAATAATATAATACTCGACTTTGACTATAATAGATCTAAACTAGATATTTTGGACTTAGAAAATCCCCAACAGAGTCACCAATATGTTGGTTATTTTTTAAAGAACCAAGGTAATATTTAGAATTACCTATGGAATTCTCCATTTCCAATAATTAGCAATCTAAATGGATTGGCCAATGAATGAGTAAAAGCTGAAAAACTTCAACTCCTGCACTTTGGGCTCTGTCAAACTCAGGAGGGTGATCCCATAATGGACACTCAAGAATTTAGATGACTACTATTTAATACATTGTAAATAATAGATAATTCTCATAAATTACTTAGCAACATAGTGTATCAAAAAGTTTGGTGGTTCTTTTAACAATACCATACACTTGGAGCATGAGAATAATGAAACACATCACAAAATAACTACAATGGTATTCATTCAAAAGTTTGTTAATAAAGAGTGATTTTCTAATGAATTGACCTAGAAAATTGAATTATGAAAAGTTTGCTTGAACCAGTGCTTTATCCTAAACATAGAGTCAATCTTAACCTATGCAACCTGAAAACAATTCTTACACATAGAAACATATAATCTTTAGAAAACACCACATTAAAACATTCCCATGTAACATTCTCAACCACCACTTCTTAAAGATATCCTAGCACATAATTCATGTGTTAACGATTTCACCTAGGATTTTGCATTAATCTCTTGAATTAAAAAGAAAGAATGAAAATAAACATCAATTAGAAATCAAATGGAGACGAACAAAATAATCCTTTATTATATCATTCATAACTCATAGAACGAGTACATGAGAGAGAAGATGGCCACAAAATTAGAATCACTCAGATTGCATTTGCTATCTTTGTTATCAAAATTACATACATAACAATAGACTCAAAACCTAAGACAAAACTCAAAAAATTCTTGATATTCCTTTTCTACAATTCACTATGTCGATTGCAATACAATGAACCCCTACATTCTGGCCTTGAATTCCTTCTTATAGAAACACAAGAGAAAAAAAAGCCTCTGGCTAGAAATAATACATGTCAATACCCTATTGGACCATTACAACATATATTCCAATTCTAGTTACTATACATTCCCAGGTGGTGGGAAACATGTGTGAAAATAAGAGTAGTCTTCATTCATTGTTAGAGATCTAGTTCCAGATTTCGAAAGGAACCTCCAAAAAGTTTCCTAAAAAATTGTATCCATGCACACAAAGTGAAAAAGACAAAATGAATGAAAGAAACGGAAAGGAAAAGATAAAGAATATGTCCACATCTATAGACCTATCATTAATTCAATTTGAATAAAATGCACTATATTTTCTATAATTTAGCAAAATCCTAATCTATACTAAATCTAGGCTATGCACTACATTTTCACCTATCCATTATTCATCACGATTGTAGACTTCAAAATATTTTTTTTTGAATGACCAGCCTACCATTTCATATTAATCCACCATTCCCTCCATGTATTTGTCTCTCCATTCCATGAATTCCTCTTCAGTAGGCCAGTTGAATTTCATGACCTTATCAGCCTTTTCTCTGTTAGACGAGTACTTGGTAACAATTTGATTGGACTCCCTATAAAATTATGACAAGAAAATATCTACATGAGCCAACATATCCATATTTAATTTCAGCTTATCCATATCATATTTTTGACAAATTGAAATTTCCTACTCTAAAATTGTTTTACTAGTTTCATCTCTCAACTCCTACAGGGTTTTTATGCTACCATCATCCATTAGAATGGATGGGAGGAGAAAATGATGTGATTTATGAAAGGAATTTACCAATTAACTTATTTTTGACTTCCAAACATTCAATTTTTCCCTTGTACTCCTCACTTTTACCCACAAAAGTATGAGTGCCCTTAAAATTTTCAAGGGGGTTAGCATCCTATTTAGTTCCAATTGACATCAATCTTAGTTCCTTCATCCAAGGGATTTGTGTTTCCATAAGTGGAATAGCTCTTTCTTTGTCATTGTAAAAATTATTTATAGCATCCACCATGGATGAATCATTATAATGAATACTATTCAATCTGTTATTCACCCATCTATTTAGATGCTTCAAGACTATAGTGACAATCTCCATATTGCTACTAAAAACCCCCCTATCATGATGATCACACATTTATTTATACTCATTTAGCTACTTGAGTAACTCCTCCCTACTAATATCTTCCTCATCCTATGGAATTTCTAATATACTAGGCTCTATTATTGAAATAGGAACACTTCCCATGTTGTATAGAACAATTTCCCATGAGAAACTTACTTCAAGGGTAAATTGAGGGGGTGCAACTTCTTGTAAAGTGGTATGGGAATCAACACCAATTTTCTTATTCTTTCCTGGATAGAAACTTTACAACTTCTCCTCCAACAATTCTACTTTGGCTTGTAACTAGATACTTTGTTGTTCAACCTTTCCATAGTCAACAAAAAAATTGTTGTGGTCTATCCTAAACTTCTCCATTTCCATAGTTACAGATTCTACAGTGTCCCTTGTGAATTTTGCAACATTTACTGGAATATTTACTACCTCTAGAGCTAATGTTTCTAATACTCTATTTTATTATTAGACCTTCATTATACTTAGAAGCAAGCTCAACAATGTCAGGATTCCTTAATACTTGGTGCTAGAGACTAGATAGCTATTGCATCCCATTGTTCAATGAAGGTAGACCCCTACAATGGAATTCCAACCTCTTCTTTTGAATTGTAGAGAGGTCTCTCACATCTCTTTATTGTATTAAAGGCTATGGCAGAAGCTAAATCCCACTCTAGAAGTAATAAAATACTACTATTTCATAGCAACTCTCTACACTCATTTGTAGTCATCCATTTGAACTTATCTCTCATTTCATTCAAAAACTTTCCTTGGAGGGTAGTATTAGGCAATTCTGGATGAAGACTTCTTTCTTTAGATAGGTTGTTGACATATTTATCTCTCTTATCCCTATACACAAACTCCATAAAAGTTTGGGACTTTACAAATGATTCATCTTCCAAAAATCTTATGCATGCTTCCACCTGAATATCATCTTTGCCATTAAGCCCAGTGAGGTCAACATTACTCAACCTCATACTTATTTGCTATGTTTCCATCATTGTTAGTGAGATGGGCATTCCTTCTTTCATTTCCTACTCTGATACCCAAATGTAATCATTAGATTCTTCATCAACATAGTCCACCAAACTAGTTACTTCAACCTTCTGCTTCATCAATAGTGGCTTTTTTAGTGGTGATGCACGTAGTGGTGGATGATCAATATCTACAATTTTAGGCTCTATTGGCCTTGGAGGAGATGGTGGTGGTATCCGTGGAACAAGAGAAAGAGTTCTTTTCTCCTCTTGTTGGGAGGGAGCAATAATTGCATAATTTTTCTTTGCCTTACTCTTTCTCCTTATAAAGAATTTTATTTTTTGTTCTTTAGGGGCCTGAGATGTAGATTTCTCTTCCATAACAAGGGCTTCTTCTCCACCTTTTTTTTCTTCAATGGGGGTTTTCCCCTTATCTCAAATCACCCCTTTACTTTCATGGTGGCCTACTATTGTTTGGGTGATCCCACAATACCAGTTTACAATTTTTTGTCCAAATTGGACATTGAACTAATTTTTCCTAACTATATCTTCACTTTTGTGCACCTATAGTGGCTAAACTATGAGGATTTTGAAGATGATGAAAAGTAGTGATTTGTGACATTTTTTCTATAGATTCTAAATATATTTTTTTCAAAATTTTTTGAACTAGATTGCACTTCTTTTTCCATCTCCATCAAAAACTATTTTTTTCAGTAAACACCGTTTTTAAGGAGTGGCACTCACCTATAATACATAGAATTTTTTCCATGAAGGATAAAATTCTATTTATTTTAAATTTAGATTTGTAACAATGATCTACTACTTCCAATTGGTTTCATAGTGTATTATTGAATATTTTTTTCTTAATCAAGTTTTGAAGTCAAACCAATTACAAATCAGACATACACAGACTGTATAACAAACAAATTTTTTTGTATGTATCAAAATTCATTTTTTTTGTTGGATCAAGGACTTCAATATGTAGTGCACTCATATTTTTAATTTTTTTTTATAATATTCTATTTTTCCACATGTGCATAACAAAGAGCTTGATTTTTGATGAAAAACCTACTTTCATAAGAAATGAAAAATAAATATAATAATAAAATTAAATTTATTTAATTAATTATACATTTTGCGAAGCTTATAATAAGGACTACATAACTACAAAAAATAAATTTTAAACGAATTCATTTGATCCCCCAAAAGGTAAATCAAAAGTGCTTTTTTAATCAATATTTTGATAGGTGTAAATAAAACTTCGTTATAGGTATGTGTTTCATAGAAAAAAGGAAACTTGTTTGACATGGGAATAATTAATGATAAATTGGACTTAATGAGGACTTGATTCAAGTTTGGTGAGGCATTTTATGCATCCACACTATGCCTTGGACCCTTGCAAATTGAATAACATGCTTTTATTGATGTCTTGTAAAGGTGTTGTAAAAGACTTTCATGCTTTTCTAGACTTAATGGACCCATTTCTCCCTAATTTAACATTATAAAATGTGTTTAATAACATTATCACATCAACATAGAAATTTTTGAATTAAAATTAATGTAAACTAGTGTTGTAATGTGTCTTGCACATTCACATTGGTTCTTGTGCCTTTCTAGGCTATGTGGACCTCATTTTAGTGTTGTAAAGTGTATTTAATCACACTTTGACATTGAATTTTGTGTCCCAAGCCCTAATAACCTTCACATCATCATTAATAGGCCCCTATTAACCCATATTGTGCATCCTGAGGCAATATTTGATAAAATAGAACAAAGTTGCAATTTAAACCTTATTTTCTTATCTCCTAGCATCCTAGGTCAAAATGGCCCCTGTGGGACCCATTCACCATCCATGGTGAATAAGTCCCATCTAGGTGGAACCCATTCACTATGGGTAGCAAATGAGTCCCATTTGGCCCATTTTTGACCTTTGAGCAGGAAAGATTGAAATTTAAGTTTATTATTTTCACATGTTAGCCTTAGGGATCTAATTTTTGGGCTAATAAGGTGAATTTCCTATAAAATCACCTCTCTAAACCCTAAATCACAAAAATTATTCATTATTCATCCACCAATCTTCCATCTCAAGTCAAACAAGCTAGAGTTTTTGCATTACAAGCCATTAAGATAACAATTTTCAGACATTCAAGGGTAGATTCTTCATGTTTTGTTGTAGAAGTTCAAGATCAATCATTAGGGAAGGGAAATCAACTCCATTATTGCATGTTTCATTACATTCTATTTCTATTTTGGTTTAATTACCTAAAAGGGGTTCGACCAAGGCAAACTCCCATGCCCTAACATTCAACATTTATCTCTCTTGTCTTGTGTGTTTACAAATTTAGGCTCCTTAGAGGCTTGGAAATCATTGAAGATAAATTTGAAAGGTTTTTTAAGTCTTCTCTTCATTGATCAAGTCAAAATATAAAAAAAAAACAACTTTCAGGTTCAGAAATTAGAGTTTCAGAAGCGGACACCTCTAGAAAGCCAAAGTGCAGACCAAAAGCTCCAGATTCCACGTTTGAATATTCATAAATTCAAAATTGGACTCATTCACCATGGGTGGTGAATAATTCCCACTCCAAGTTCAATTTTTGGTTTTCTACATTTTTAGATACCCTCTTGTCAAAAGCAGGTTACGACACAGTTTTGTCGAATTGGGATTGATTCACCCAAAATGGTGAATGAGTCCCACTAGGCTAAAAATTAGTATCAATAACATTCAAAAAGCCATTTCTAGTCTCCATCCATATTATAGTTGCACACTTTCATATTATTCATGTTTTGTTGCAATTTATATTCATTTCTAGGTATGTTTGCATCACACAATATGTTTTCAAACAAGTTGCATTTCTCTAGTTTTCATTCAATAAACAATATCTTTCTTTACTTATCTACATTTATTCTATCTCATTTAGGAATATTCCATCCATATTGCATTGAATTTGTGTCTAACATTGTGCATTTTGTCCCTTCTTTCTCCTTTTAGGTGAAAAACCCTAGAAGCGGTAGAAAGGATTTGGATGCCAAAATCCTATGCTACATTTTGGTGAAACTACTTTTGAAATATTTTCTTGTCTGATTTTGGAGTCCATCATATATCTTTCCTTGTATTGAATTTGTATTGGGGTTTGCATTGGTTAATTTTCATGCTAGGTTTCAAATTTTGCATTCATAAAAATTGCATTTAGGTTGCATTTTTGACATCTAAATTCATTTAATTTTTTTGAAATTATGTATTTTTAACTTAGATCTACATCATAGAACTCGGAAAAAATAAAAATCCCTAAGAAAAAATTGAAAAATATTAAAAACATTCCCCCTGGGACTCATTCCCCACCTTGTGCAAATCATTCCCTTTTGACCCCTAAAAGCGCCTTGCATAGCTAAAGCCCTATTTTCACTTCTATTTGTTGCCATTGGTTACTTGTATTAATTATTTTGAGTTTTCTATCATGCATTTAATTATATTTAAGCAAATTATATCATTTCATGCATGGATTTAAAATTCCACATTTCATTCTAATCTTCATTTTTGGGTATTGTATAGTCTCATCGATGAATTACTTTGTTTGAGATCCTAAAAGTTACATTTCATCGGTGTATGTGCGGGATCATGATGGGCCCAAAAAGTGTCAATATATGATGCATTATGTGGTTGACAAAATTTTTTTACCCAAAATTGATGAGGCGAAAATGGTTTTAAAAGATATTCTCAGCTTTCCACCAATATAAATTATACTTTGCTTTGAATTTAATAAGTAATTATTATTCATTTTTTTCTATTCAAATTACGACTAAAGTTTTGATTGATAGGCTGATTAAAAACATGTATAGCTTTTCAAAGCGGTGTCACATTTTTTTTAAATCCAAAACATGTTTCTTATTCTATTCTTTTGCATACTATAGGATTAAAAAAATTGAATTTCATGAAGTTTGACTAAGTTAAGGTGAAATTGAGACATACAAGTTTTTTATTTTTAGCGTTTAATAAAATTCATAACTAATTATTTAATTGGAAAAAATTACAAAAATATGCATCACATTGGGACATGAGCCCTATACTTATATCTAAAATATTATAAAAAAATATTATCATTTTATTGTGATTAGGGTGGTTAAACAAACACCTACTTCTTATTTTTTCCCTGAAATTTAAGTACTACTGCATTGAAATTTCAAATTTTCACCAAATAGATTTTTTTTTAAACAAGCCTAGTAGTTTAGAAAATACATTCAATTTTCTAAAGATTCTATTCTTACATATTTTTGAAATAATATAGATAACATTCAAATTTTTAAATCCAAGTTGCCTAACTCGATTTTTGAATTTTTGTCCCTTAAGGGCCTATTTTTTCCATCATGATCTTGCACATACCCCATGAGCTTTACATTGCATTTTACATTTGCATAGCTTCTCTTACATTTAAATAATTAGAAATAATTTTTTTTACATTTATGACACTTAGACTCTTGCAATTTTCATTTTCAACATTAGTTCCTAGTTCATATAGATGTCAGTTGTTAG
>VDFB02155612.1:0-24469 GCA_007258455.2 Sequoia sempervirens
GGTGGACTTGACATGTCATTACCACATCACTTCCACCTTTGTGGACACATCATGTGATCATCTCTCCACCTTTTGTGGGTGATCCACCTTTTGTGGAGATTATCACATTATCTCTTTCCACTTTAGGTGGAGTGATAACTTTTCATAGTTGTCTCATGTCAAGATTCGACCTTGTCATAATCTTATGCCCTTCTATGTTCTTACCTTGGCTATATAATCAAGGGGTCTCCTATGTACTATTTGCTCATTACATTCTATTCTATTGACAAAATACAGTTTATTCTTGTCACTTGTTTCTCTCTCTCTCTTATGCTTGTGCTTTCTATTAGGCCTCTAGATCTTGGGTGGCTACCTTCATAGCCAATTCTTACAGTGATTTCTATAAAGAGTCTTGGTCATTTTGGTAGGTTAGTTCAAGATCATTATGATCCACTTGAGCTCCTATAAAATTTCTCCATAGGTATCTCACCTCATTATCAAGGTTAGTGACAACCTCCTTATATAACATAAAACTAACATCTTGATTAATTTCTAATTGTACCATGATATATTAGTGCTATTGAGAAGTGTAACTAGGTGTATAACCATCCCTTAGTATTGTCCCTACACAAGGTTGTTGAATTTTTTCATGTTTTGATTTGCCCCAAAATTTTCCCCGTATTCTTGTTTTTTTATTTGAGTCAACATATTTGTAATCATACAGTTTGTTCTATATAGGATCAATATGATCAATAAGAGGGGTATATTTATCATATATAGGAGCAAGTGGATCAATAAGATGGCATTCCCTCAATTTATCTTATATTTAAATATATTCATGTGTACCTTTGGTACAACAAAATAAATGGAGCAAGGATATTGTGAGAGGGAATATATGAAGAAATACATATCACAATTATTTTTCTTTCATGTTAGCTTCACCAAAATATGTATGATCCAAAATTGAGTCACACAAGAGTGTTTATGTTAATTAGATGATTAGGTACATTTATTGTTGTTTATGTGGAAAAAGTTGATCTAGTGAAAATGAGAGGTGGATCACTCTCTTCATGTGGATGAAATATGTAGAGGATACTATTAGTGTTTTGTTGATGCACGATTTCTATATAATGAGTATCAAATCTTTATTTATTTGTGTTTAATTATTCCTCTAAATGGGTGTTTAGATAGTCAAATATCTCACTAAGACTTGTTATTATAATGGCCTCCAAGTGAGCATTCTTCGATAATAGTAATTATGGTAGGTGAAGTTTCCATTACTTTTCTTGAAAGTTTTCCTTTATTAGATCTAGCCTCAACTCAAGATACACAAGCGTGAAAATCCAAATATGACCTATAAAGTCAAGGTGGAAAGTTAAAAGTCTTCCTTGATTCATTTAGTTGATGGTTTTATTCATTGAATTTTAATTAAACTATTTGAGTTTCCAACAAAGTATATTGTTTAGTTGCAACAAAGTTGATTGGTTTGATTTTAATGTTTGATCGTGTGAATGCAAAAAATTAATCACTTGCAATAGTTTAAAATGATGCTTGAATGTATATGTTCTTACAATTTTGATTGTTTTATATATATTTTTATGTATTTTGAAGATTTAAAATATAAATTAAAAAAATTTAGTTTAATCCATTCTTTTTAGTTTTGGTCTTTTATGTAAACCAATTTAATCAATGTAAAAGATTCAAAACTAACTAAATGCTTTTTTTTTTTGTATTTTCCCTTTTCTTTAAATGCATGCAACTAACAATGAATAAATGAATTCTTGCTCTTTCAAAATATAATGCAAAGCGGGTAATGGGGTTTTTGTTCAATAAATTAGCATTACAAGAAAATAAGAAAAAAATTCACTTTGCAAATAAAAATAATCTAACATCATTGTAACATGTCTTTTCCTTTCATAAATTAATTCAAAGTAGAAAAAAGAAAGAAGAAACAAATAGGTCTAAATTTTTTCTTCAAATTCAATGATGTTTCAATGTATAATTTCAATGTTCTTCCTAAATATTTTTTGTGTGTGCTTCGCACTTTGATTCTTTAATAATTTATGAATTTTACAAATTGAAATAAAACTCTCTTTGTATAATTTTCTTAAAAGATTTGGTCTATTATTCAAAAAAATATTCTTTGAAATGAAATGAAATTTAAATCTTATGTAAGACTAAATCTAAAATATAAATTATAATTTATTCCCAAAACTATTCACCTATTTCAAAAAATAAGTAAGAAAATCTACAAATAATTTTTTAATCCTAATCAAAATAAAACCACACTAAAATCCAAACCTAAGATGAGATATATCCAAGTTTTTGAAGCAATTTTGATAGTTTTGCAAACTCCTCAAGAACCTAATTGTTTAGTAGTTCCTCCTCTTTCAACACTAGGACTCTTCTCTAATGGTGAAAACATAGGATGGGATAATGAACTACGGTCAATATTGTAAAGGCTTGCAATGGATTTGTGTAGGGTTGATGGTAGAAGCTTTTAAGCTTGATAAATGGTTTCAAACTAAGAAGAACATTGGAGCTATTCACTAAAACATCACTATAAATGATGTATTACAACATGCAATAAAATCAAAATAAGAGATTGGAAGTTATTTGTCTCAAATTGTTGGTTGTAGCTAGTGCATGGATGCAAATACCTGAATAAAAAATTGGATCCTCACAAATGGCCAAAAATCTAATATCTGTTGGAAAATATAATTAGGTTTAGATTTGGGTGGATAAACAAGAGAATTATTAAAGATATTTATTGTAAGGAAACTACTAACTAGAGTTAAAAATCATAAAAAAAAAATAGAAAAATTTTGTGCATGCAAAGGCCTACAAACAAGGAATGAAAATAAGTATTTACCCCTTTCAATAAGAATTCATTTTTTTGGGGTAGATAGTTTGTTCATGGGATGAACCAATGACTCAAAAGGGGTGAACTCACATATTTTAACCAAAAGGAGAGATTTTTAAGTAGAAAAAGAGTACAAACACTCCGTGGATGACTTAGGTTGATTGAAAGTGACAAGAGGGAGGCTCTAAGAGGTTGAATCGACAGTTTCATAATGGATAAATAAGTTGAAGGATTTTTTTATTAATTTTCATGACATGTAGGGTTATTGGGCTTGTTCATTTTTTAGGTACTTATGTATTCAAAAGGTGTAATAACATCATGAATTACCAAAGAACGTATAACTTGATCACATAAATCATCATCCCTAGATGTGTCACTAGAATGTATGGCTACCTTGTCATCATCCATCTCAGAAGGGAAATATGCATCATGAATCATGTATACAAATAAAGTAAAATCTTCTAATGTGGATGAGAAAGTACCAATAAGGTCCATAAAGGAGGAGAAACTACATAGGCATGAAAACAATTCATGCATGAAACAATAAACATAATTAATACAATTTCATCAGTGATTAAATGATAAGAATCAATAAAGAGTGAAAACACCTTATAATCATTTTATATGTGCATGAAGATAATTCCAAGACAAAGGTTATTAAGGATCCATGATAAATGATCTAACAATAATGCATTAACAAATGGTAGGTGTGTAGGAGTCGAATATACATCCAAAATGAAGGTCTAAACCCCAAGTAGTATAATAGCAATGAAACACAAATAAAGAGGAGATCCAAAGTTTAATCAAATTTTAAATAAAGGTAAGCAATTTAAAAATATTAGATCTGTAAAACTCAAATGGAGAAGGAATAAACCCTTAGGAAAAAATGTAGGGGTATAAGAAAGTTGGGCTCACTAATTTATATAGCAAAAAATAAACACTTTCAATATAATTTACCTAGAATACATAATTTAATAATTAGGTTATGCTAGAATTTTAGGGCCAGGACTAGAATAATAAACACATAAGTAAATTTATATAAATTAAATGAAATACTTAACTTAAATTCCAATGGTAGAATATGTTATTGAATATTTCAATGATTGATTCACCCATGTGTTTAAGATTAGGGCTTTGATCAAATGAATGCCTTAGAATCTATAAATTGACTTTGCTCCATTTTGGTTCTATAGACACGTAAAAATGACCTAACACTTATCACACATCCTAAATGACATTTTCTCATCATCGACATTATTATCACCTAATATCACTGCATTTCATATCAATTACATCAAAAACCCTAATTTCCTCTATTAATTGAATAATATTACATTATTTAATTAATTCACTTTTTCATCATTTTTGACTAATTAAATAAATTTCATTTATTTAGTAAAGTCCTAATCTAGCTTTATTCCCCCCAATTAATTAAATAACATCAAGTATTTAATTATGTCACTAATTTACCCTATTCCCCCAAATCAATTAAATTATTCACTTAATAGTTTAATTAAATCACTTTCCCCTAAAACTTGAATAATTAAATAAATTATTCAAACATCATTTAAAAAGGTCAAACAAACAAATGCAACTTTGTTTGTAAAAGTCAAACATGACTTGCATGTTCAACTCCAGAAGGCTTAATTAATTAATTCAAATTAATTAATTACCTTCACCCACTTTTATGATTGAGAAAATTACGGTCCACCAATTGCTCACTCTGATTGGCTAACTGATTCATCTATTTCTTGACTGATTCATCTATTCTTCAATCCCACTGAAGGCCCAATTCCATAGATTAAGAAATCTATTTCCTCAATTACACTGAACACTCAAATTGATTGCATCAATCACATTGATTACGTAATCAAAATCCACTGATTCTTCCCATCTAATTCCTCTCAATGGTTTTGAACCATTTATCGGGTATTCTACTACCTGATCTCAATCATTCATCTCAAAATGTAAAATCTATATAACAATCCTCTTCATCCTCAAAAATGATCAAAGAATTGACATCTTTTGCACAACAAAGTAATGACAAATTGAGAATCGATTTCTCACAATATTTTACACACATCATCGATCAACATCACATCACTTTGAAGCTTTTGCAACGTACAAATAGAGGCTTTGCATTGATACAACGATGATCCAAAATCATTGTGAATACACTTCCGACATGGGATGGTAACACTATATTTTATGAATTCAATTTATGTTCTCTTCTTTGATTACATTGTTTGATTTTATTTATTTGTAGTTTCATTTTGTGAGTAATGTGTATGAATCTAAATTGAATTAGATATTTTTTAATTCGTTTAACATTGATTTCCTCACACTTATTGATTTCCCCATTACATATTCTGGCACACCTGGTGGGACCATGGTCCTTAACACTAACATTTTTATGAGTTTTAATTGAGCAATTGCAAGTTCCAGAAACACACTAGAAAAATATTTATGCAAACGCTACAGAATCCTCACGCGGTCATTTTTTTGTTTCAACCACAGTTGCTTTTTTCCTAACCACTTCTAACTTTTCAGACCACTTTTGCTTTGGAAAAAGGGCCGCTTTTGAAAATGATGACTGTAGTTGCACAAAAATAGGGCTGATCTTGACTTTTTAGACCACATTTGCTAAAAATAATAGGGCCGCTTTTGATAAAAATTTACAATTTTTCTGTCATTTTTTTATTTAAAAATTTGAAAGTAAATTTTTTATTTCTAACACTAACAAGTGGCTATTTTGGATGTTTTGTGTTTGATAACTTTGTGTAGCTCTTGCAGGGATATTGTACACTTCACGTCAAGAACAAATAACACTTTTATTGCAGAGAAGGTGAATGGTCCAAGTCCAACTCTTTAAAAGTTTTCCTACTTTAGAACATCTTTCAATTTGGTGCTATAAAAATGAAACCCACAACTTGCACGCTTTCAATTTGGTGCTTTAAAAGGACCTTCAAATTTTTTTCTAGTTTAGAACATCTTTCAATTTGGTGCTTTAAAAGGAACTTTCAAAAATCTTTCTAGTTTTTTGATTTGGTGCTATAAAAATAAACCCCACAAACTTACACACTTTAGATTTGGTATTCTAAAAGGACTTTCAAAAGCTTTCGTAGATTAGAACAACACTTCAGTTTTGGTGCTCATAAAATGGAATGTTTTATTTTGACCAATGCTTTCATTATGTTGACGAAACAAATGAGTTTATTTTGTTGACCACATTAAGACAAGGTTATTAGCAACACTTAGTTTTGGTGCTTAAAACTGGACAAATACATTTATGATTTGCATATTGCTATCTACTTGTTTGAAATCCAGAATACTTCATTTTGGTGCACATAAAAACAAATTTCTATCTTGTACACATTTCATTTCCTTTTTTTTTGGATAGCGTCGCTCGAGGGGCTTAAAAAGATTACTGCAATGAATTGTATGTTGTGTTCTTCGTGTTTGGAAAACTAAGAATCTATCCTCTCTCCTCGCATCTTTTGGTGATCTTGGGTGATGAAAATCATTTTTATTTTCACACTTTTTTCATTTCAAGCATTTCCTTTAGAGGGCTTGCCTTTGAGATACATCCCACGTTGGAGAACTCAAAGGCGACTCAAAGCGGTATTTCACTTGGGTCACTATATAAATGGTCAAGGCTAAATGCCAAATGACTTGCATCGATGATTATTTTGTCATCAGTGCCATTCATGAAATGGGAGGTACCATTACGTATATCGAGCACCGAGTAAGTTGGTTAAAGCCTTAAGTGGCTTGCTAGACGTTAGCAAAGTGTTGGATCCCTGAGCATGACTAAGAACCAATGTAGTAGAGGCCACCTTTTTAGCCAAAACATTCTTTGAAAGTGGTGCATCAAAACTTTGTTTCTGACAAGTTACTTACCAAGTTTGATTTATGGTTGAGATTAAAACACTCTCCATAAGTTGCATGTAAAATCACCCCTTCAGGGCATGAGGGGAGCCCACCTAAAAGAACGTGTCTATCTCTAGGTTGTAAATTGTCTTCATGAAATTGTCAAATCTCTCGGTTACTTTGAACATCAAACACATTGCTTGATTTTAAAAAATGAACACATCAAAACAAAAATTGAACATGGTTATCAAACATCAAACCCTTTGGACTTAGTGTGAATACTTTGAAAAGAGCCCTATATTTGCACTCCTTAAAAGATATCTTAAACAAATATCTCTAAAATTTTATGAATACAAAGTCAACATTGGGAACTATAGCTTTAGCATTTCGATTTTCACAAACTTTTAGCTTTTGTGGAAAGAAACTTGCTTAAGTTATGGATATTTAGGGTCAAATAGTTTTGATTGTTGTGTTGTATTGTATCACTTCCCAAAAATCTCAAATCAGATCAAAACAAAACATCAAATTTGCAAATTTATCCAAGTTGTTGCCAAAATAGAAACTAGAAAACAAACCTGCACAGAAAATCACTATTGCTTGTGTTTTTGTCGCTATTGACTAAATATTGTCGTAGAACTTGATAAAAAAATAGGCCACTATTGCACTCTGATTTTTAACAGTGACTGTCAAAAACTTGTTGCTTTTGAGAAATCATACCACAATTGACATAAACTTGTTGCAGTTGATCTTATTATTGCCACACTTGACTTATTGTTTAAACCATAGTCGACCTAAAACTTGTCACTTTTGATCAAGACAACCGCTTTTTCCTGCACAATTAACCAGTTAGAAAAAATTACAAACAAAGGCCACTTTTGATAAAACCTATTGTAGTTGCTTTTCAGACTTGGCCACAATCGACTTAAAACTAGCCACATTTGACAGAAATTACCACTCTTGTTCTAAGATTGTCACTTTTGCTTCATTTTTTGGTGCAAGTCAGAAGACTAATCCAAAACTGGTTACAAATATTTTTGAGAACAAAATAGTTAGACACCTAGAAAATGTCAGATCTACATTAGTCCATATCTATTTACAAAATCAAACACCTCATCCTAGTTTTAGGATTCAAAATCAAAACACAACCTTGGATTATTCCTTCACTCAAAATTCTAAGATATCAACATTTGTTTGAACCTCGACGCTAGTTCAAGTAGATTTTTTCCAAAATATATCCTCTAGAAAAACAAAGTGAAATTTCGGTCCAGGTTTTCAATATTTTGAGTCCCAAAAATAGCATCATTTTCAAAACATCCAAAACATCACTCAAAATTTAGGGTCTTGAGTATCACGAAAACCATATCAAAACACCAACACCTTCATCATTCACTTTATGACCATTTGGCGTCCTACTACTCCATTTCAACAACCAAATCTTACGACACCCATTATACAAACAAACCTCACACATTGGACATCATCAGTAGTTTGAGAAGTTTTGTATTTAATAAAAAATAAACACCAACCTAGTGGGGAAACGTAGCTAATATCCTATACAAAGAGGAACGAAAAGCGGATCCTGTGGTCGGAAGGCCCATATTACCACCTCCTGCATGGCAATAGATACCATCCTTTTAAAATAGAAAATCCTAAAAACAAAGCATTTAGTTCATTCCATAAAGTTAGAAATCACCAACTTTCACAAAATCTTGGCACTTGTTTATGACAACTATGAGACCCCAACATAGAAAAAAGATGGAAGCAAACAAAAAAAACTCTGGTATGCCCCCAGTGAACACCAAAAATGACAAAAATGACCCACGGGGTTATAGACCAAGTGATCTTATAACTCCTCAAAAGGAATCCATATTTAAGGCAACACCAAACCAACCACCAAGTGAGGAGGAGGTAATCCGTAGACAAAAAGAAATGATGGATAAGTCAAACCAAAACCCAAAGGACATGGTCATAGAAGAAGTGGATAGTGAGGAAGAATTAGATGAGGAAGAATTCTTTCAACACTCCAACAATCCCAAGGTACTTAAACTGGTGGACAAACTATTAGGAAAGGATCCAAATGCCTACTTCTTCAAATTAGCACAAAGTGGTGCTAAGCTACCTATACACTTAAATGTGGAAGGTCTTAAGGATCCTAACCTCATTCCCTTAGGGGATAATTGAGTTATGATAAAAATACCCAAACCAGTGGAGATTCTAAACATGCCACCAATCTTCTCATAAAGAAATGATAAACCTAAACAACAACCAATAGATAACCCTTTGTTTAGGAAACCATCCCAAATCGACCAAGCATCAGTGGCCCAACAATATCAAGGAGTTCCACCTCAATACATTCCACAAGGTAACAACCAACCACAAGGACAATACATGCCACAAAATGCATCATATATTGGTCCTTCAACCAACATACCAATCCAACAAGGTGTACCACCAACGCACTACCAGGGTAACCTTCAAAATAATTCGTCCCAACAACAAGGTGTACCACCAACACATTATCAGGGCACCCTTCAAACCAATTCATCCCAACAACAAGGTGTACCACCAACGCACTACTAGGGTACCCTTCAAAAAAAATTGTCTCATCAACAAGGTGTACCACCAATGCACTACCAGGGTAACCTTCAAACAATTCATCCCAACAACAAGGTATACCACTAGCACACTATCAGGGTAACCTTCAAAACAATTTGTCCCATCAACAAGGTGTACAACCAACGCACTACCAGGGTGTTAGGGTTAGAAATGGCAGATATCTAACAATTAAATGCAGATCTATGTAATAAACAAAGAAACTAAAACACACACAGAATAAATCATAACATAGAGAATTTAACGTGGTTCACCCAATCCGAGCTACATCCACCAAACCGCAGCCATCCAATACTTTTATTATCCAGTGTAAAACCTATTACAATCTTGCGAATAATCGCGTTTTTCATCATACTGAAATACCCATCCGAACCCCTTTTTGTCAAGCTTAGAAGCTTCTAGATTTTAGGGTTCTATAAAATCAGATTTTTCCTTTTTCGTTGATTTTTCCCTTTTTCCGTGACAATGCGAAAAAGTAGGAAGAAAATTTTTCTCGGGGGTTGCCGCCCCCGAACCCCGGCAAGGATAGGGGCTAGGGTGTACAGTATACCATGGGCTATATAGTATAGCATGATCAGTTGCCACATACCAACACAGGGTACCCTTAAAAACAATTCATCCCATCAACAAAGTGTACCACCAACACACTTCCAGGGTACCCTTTAGCAAAATCAACCACAGCAAGGTGTACCACCAACGCACTATCAAGGTACCCCTCTTCACCACAATCAACAAGGAATTAATACTCCTTCCACACAACAAGGACTTAACCCTCCTTACATACAACAAGGTCTTAAACCTCCTCATATACAATAAGGACTTAATCCTCCTTCCATTCAACTAGGACTTAATTCTCCTTTCATACAACAAGGACTTAACCCTCCTTACATTCAACAAGAACTTAATCCTCCTTTCATTCAACAAGGACTTAATCCTCCTTCCACCCAACATGGTTACCAAGGTCCTATACCTCCATAATACACAACCTATGACCAAACAAACATTTTGGAACAACAAGGCTACTACACACAAGGTCCACACTCAAATGTACCTAACATAGAGCTAGGCATGCAACTACAAGCCCTAAATCAAAAGATATTGGACATCCAGATTGGAAAACCAAAGAAGACCTACACTCTACAAGATATATGTTTTTTCCCTTTTGATCACTCTATCACTATGCTCCCCTCCCCTAAGAATTTTGAAATACCAAAATTTGACAAGTACAAGGGAAAAGGTGATCCAGTAGAACATGTGTGAGATTTCTTAGTAGCTTGCATGGAAGTGCAAAATAATGATTCCTACCTAATGAGACATTTTTCACGCGGTCTTACTGGTCACGCTATGGAATGGTTCTCCCATCTACCACCAGGTATTAAGAGTTTTGATGAATTGACTAACAAGTTTGTGAACCACTTCTCATTCAACATAGAATAGGATGTCACCATCACTAACCTCTACTAGAATAAACAAAGCCAAGGGGAATCCTTTACATGCTACCTACAAAGATGGATACATAAAGCTAGTAGATGCAAGTGGCCTATTCCTGAAAAAGAACTGGTGGATATCTTTGTTTCCAATGTCCAAGCACAAATCAATTACCAACTCACCAAGTTGTGCCCGAATAACTCTGAAGAGACTATTGAAAAGGGGCTACACATAGAGAGAGCTCTCATAGCAAGGGGAGTCATTAAATTAAACAACTCAAAAGACAACCCTTCTAGTTTGAATGACAAACCCAAGATTTGGTCCAAAAACAAAAATGTTACCAACGATGGAGTAGTTGATGCTAGAGTTGTATGGAACGTGCAAAATCCCAATGGACCGCAAAACAAAGCCCAAGATGCACAAACAAGCTACGCTCCCAACAACATACAAAATGATCAATCGGATAACCAACAGACAAATCAGGGAGGACAACAAACACAATATAACCAACCAAGGAGGAAATTTTCTCAATTAGGAGAACCACTTGAGACAATCATGCACAAATTAGTTCAACAAAACCTCATCGAAGTCAACAAGTGCCCAAATTATGAAGAGTCAATTTTTAAAACACCATGGTATAATGAAAAAGACTTATGTGAGTTCCACAAGATCAAGGGACATACGACAAATAATTTCATGAGACTTAAACATATAGTGCAAGACTTAATTGACAAGGGAGAAGTAGATGTAGAACATCGTCCTGGAAACAAAGACCTCCAAATCTACACAATTCCAATTCCTAACCATGCTAAGAAAAATGACAAAGGGAAAGAACAAGACTATCACAACGTCAACTACACCTATGGTGACACTGTCCTAGGCACCCTCTCCCAAGCAGATAACACTAGAGTCAATGTGCTAACTATACGAGGCATGGACCTCGAATGTAATGTAACTACCCATCGAGGGAAAGTCACAATACAAGGAGCCCCACCTAACCCCACAACGAAGTCATCTAATGACTATAGTATTCTGGAACAACTGAAGAAGACCCCCACTTTGATCTCCATCCTAGAGTTGTTGAAATTATCACCTGCGCATAAAGAAATACTAGAGAAAGCTTTGGAAACATCAGTCCCTAATGACCTCAATCCTGATCAGTTTCAAGCCATGGTTGGAAAAATCATGGCTAATCATCCCTTAGTATTTTCTAAGAAAGACCTTCCACATAAATCGTTCCACAATCAATCCCTTTATATAGAGGTTGGTGTCCACAAACATAAGGTCAAAAGAGTAATGATAGATAACGGTGCAGGTCTAAACATTTGTACCTTGAAATTTGTTAAACAAATGGGGTATTCTAATGATGTAATTGACATGAGAAAAATCATCACTATAAGGGCTTATGATGACCTCAAAAGAAATTTAGAGGGAACAATTAGGCTTCCCATACAGATAGGATTAGCAACAACAAAAACATGTCAGGTACTAGACCTTGAGCTACCATATAACCTTCTTCTAGGATGCCCATGGATTCACACACTACAAGCAATTCCTTCGACATTTGACCAGTGTCTAAAATTTCCTCACAAAGGAAAGGAGGTTACAATATACGTTGATCCTAAGCCCTTCCACTACTGTGCAAAATTGGAGGAGAAATATAACAAAATCCAGCAAGTACCTAGTAATGATATATCACTCCATTCCTTCTCATTTATTGACCCATCAACACTACCATCAACCTCAACTAAACCCCCATCAAGTGAGAAACCAAAATTTGATTCCAAGATTCAAGTACTTGACAAGGGTAATGGAAACTATGATTTCAATCAATCCTTTTGCATTGGAATGCTTCCCCCAACACCAAAGGTTTATGGAGGGCCTAAGGAGATCAAACACGTTCAAGCAATAATAATTGTAGTCAAACCCACGATCTTTACCAAGTGAGGAGATATGAAGGATGAGGAAATATTCAAGGAGGACCTCTTGTCAATGATCTATAAAGAAAAACAAGAAGAACCAAAACAACTACAACCCCTTCTCATTGATCCTAGCAATAAAGGGTATCAACTAGCTAAACAAATGGGATACACTGGAAAAGGTTGCCTTGGGTGACACAAACAAGGGAGATGGGAACCTATTATAGTGGAAAAAAGAAAGAATAACATGGGATTAGGCTATGGTTTGATAGACATGGTTACTCCAAATGTTGGATGTGCCTCTTTTGAGAAAGGAGCTCCTTTTGTTGACGTTAAGACATTGGATACCTACCATCTTATAAAAAATTATTTACCAATCAAAGACCTATTTGAAAGCTTTAGCATAAGTATAGTCCCTATGTGACTTAGCAAACCTATACTTAAAGACTATACTTATGAATCAAACTCCAATGCATATGAATGGGATTCCCTCGCTTCTAGCAATGATTACCTAGATACTCAATGGGAGAATGATGCCAAAGCCATATTGACCATTTCAACAACTTTCGTAAGCTTTACAGATAACAATGATAGCCTAGCCCTCTTCTACCCATAATTAATAGATTGGGACCAACAACATCATACGCATGTTTTGGATCAATTCCAAAATGATGAAGCTATTGCAGAGTTTATGGTACTTCAAACCGGTATACCATCAAGAGATCATAAAGCAAGGTTTGTCATAGAACTTGAACAAGAAGCATATTTTGGAGGGGAGATTGTGTCCTCTAGTCGCAAAATTAAAAAAGACAATGTAAAAATTAGAATGAGATCCCCTAGGGAAAACACTATGTGGTTCTATCAAATCCGAAAAGAGAGAAAAATAAAAGGACAAATCTAAGGGTGAAAACCTCTTTGAGGTGCTTGAAGATGGAGGATTCAATCTCCCTATTTTTTTGAATATCAAGAGAAGTTGGCACTCCTAGTTGAAGAAGCTAAACCCATCAATACTAGCATAGCAAAACAGATCGCATATCATGCAACGTCACTTGATCCGAAGAGAAAGTGAACTTCTCAAATTTCATCAATGAAAGAAAGAAAAACTAACAACCCCTTCTCATTGATCCTAGCAATAAAGGGTATCAACTAGCTAAACAAATGGGATACACTGGAAAAGGTTGCCTTGGGTGACACAAACAAGGGAGATGGGAACCTATTATAGTGGAAAAAAGAAAGAATAACATGGGATTAGGCTATGGTTTGATAGACATGGTTACTCCAAATGTTGGATGTGCCTCTTTTGAGAAAGGAGCTCCTTTTGTTGACGTTAAGACATTGGATACCTACCATCTTATAAAAAATTATTTACCAATCAAAGACCTATTTGAAAGCTTTAGCATAAGTATAGTCCCTATGTGACTTAGCAAACCTATACTTAAAGACTATACTTATGAATCAAACTCCAATGCATATGAATGGGATTCCCTCGCTTCTAGCAATGATTACCTAGATACTCAATGGGAGAATGATGCCAAAGCCATATTGACCATTTCAACAACTTTCGTAAGCTTTACAGATAACAATGATAGCCTAGCCCTCTTCTACCCATAATTAATAGATTGGGACCAACAACATCATACGCATGTTTTGGATCAATTCCAAAATGATGAAGCTATTGCAGAGTTTATGGTACTTCAAACCGGTATACCATCAAGAGATCATAAAGCAAGGTTTGTCATAGAACTTGAACAAGAAGCATATTTTGGAGGGGAGATTGTGTCCTCTAGTCGCAAAATTAAAAAAGACAATGTAAAAATTAGAATGAGATCCCCTAGGGAAAACTACTATGTGGTTCTATCAAATCCTGAAAAGAGAAAAATAAAGGACAAATCTAAGGGTGAAAACCTCTTTGAGGTGCTTGAAGATGGAGGATTCAATCTCCCTATTTTTGAATATCAAGAGAAGTTGGCACTCCTAGTTGAAGAAGCTAAACCCATCAATACTAGCATAGCAAAAACAGATCACATATCATGCAACGTCACTTGATCCTGAAGAGAAAGTGAACTTCTCAAATTTCATCAATGAAAGGAAGATAAACTTTGCATGGACATATGTAGACATGTTAGGGCTAGATCCAACATTGGTCTTACACCACCTAGCTGTATTTCTTGGAGCTAAACCCATCAAGCAGAAGCTACAAAACATGCATCCCCAAATAACACTTTTGGTAAAACTAGAACTGAAGAAACTACTAAGTGTGGGTGTCATCAAACCAATTGATCATCCTAAGTGGATCTCGAACCTAGTACTAGTATCAAAGCCCACTGGGGGCATAATAATTTACACGAATTTTCAAGATCTAAACAAGGCTTGTCCAAAAGATGACTTCCCTCTTCCAAGCATTGATATGATTGTAGATCTAATCGTAGGACATAAGATTTTTTCACTAATGGATGACTTCTCTGGATATAATTAGATTAAGATATCCCCTGACGATCAACATAAAACAACGTTTACTTGTGCATGGGGGGCCTTCTGCTGGAACATCATGCCATTTGGTCTAAAGAATGCAAGAGCGACCTATCAGCAAGCAATGACTACAATCTTTCATGATATGTTGCATACAACTATAGAAGATTATGTGGATGACATACTAGAAAAGTCCATCAAAAGAGAAGACCATTTGAACAACCTTGCAAAAGTGTTTGATAGGCTCGAACAGTATAACTTGAGGCTCAATTTGAAAAAGTATGTATTTGAAGTAACATCTGGGAAACTACTAGGATGCATAGTGTCAAGAAGAGGCATCAAAGTAGATCCTGCAAAGGTAAAAGCCATATTAGAAATGCCTCCTCAGAAGACATTGAAGCAGTTGAGAAGTCTATAGAGAAAACTACAATCCATCAGGTAATTCATCACGCAATTGGTAGACAAGTGCCATCCATTCACCCATATGTTACACAAAGACATCACATTCAAGTGGGATAGTAGATGTGATTAGGCATTCCAACAAGTCAAGGAGTATCTACTCACTCCTCCAGTATTAATGCCACCTATTCCATATAAAGCAATGATACTCTATGTATCTACAACACAAGCAACATTAGGAGCTCTCTTGGCATAGCTAGATGACAATAACAAGGAAAGAGTGGTCTACTATATTAGCCGAACACTGGTGGGATATGAATTGAACTATTTTCCCATAGAAAGAGCATGTCTCTTTGTCATCTTTGTGGCATAGAATTTGAGACACTACATCTTGAACAAACAAGTCAAGTTGATCTCAAAAGTAGATCCACTAAAGTACCTATTAGCAAAAGTGGCTCTAACAAGAAGGATTACTAAATGGGTGATGATAATAAGTGAGTTTAATATAGAGTATGTAGATAGGAAAGCCATCAAAGGATACATCATAGCAGATCAACTAGCAGAAGCACCAATGGAAGATCACTAGCCTCTCACAATAGACTTCCCAGATGAAAGCATACTGCTAACAGGACAAACAAGTCGTTGGATCTTGTACTTTGACAAGTCCCACACTCAACACAACTCAGGAGCAGGTATCTTATTTCTCACACCACAAGGAGATAGTATACCTAAGGCTTATAGAATTGCTTTCTTGTGTACAAATAACATCTTGGAGTATGAAGCACTAATCACAGGACTCAAAATGGCCATCAAATGGAGGATAAAAGAATTCCAAGTTTATGGAGACTCTCAATTGATAATCAGGCAAGTAAATGATGAGTATCAAACAAAGGATGATAAGATGATGCCATATAAAAGGATGGTGGAAAATTTCAAACAATATTTTGTCACCATCACCTTTGAGCAGGTTCCCCAGATCAACAACAGAGCAACCGATGCTATGGAAATGATAGGTTCACTTCTTGATATTCCACAAAACATTCCAATGTACGAATTCCTTATGGAGCAACTGCTAATACTAGTATTCGATATCCCAAAATCAAAACTAGTGTGTGTTGTTGTTGGTCATAATTCACCATGGTACCAAGACACATTTGACTACATCCAGCATGGTATTATACCTCCTGACTTAACATCAACCCAAAATAAAACCTTTGCCTCTAGGACTTCCTGATTCACAATCCTAGGAGACACCCTATATCATTGAAGTTTAGATAGTACTTTACTTCGATGTATTAACACAAAAGAAGTGAAAACCACCTTACAAGAGATACATGATGATGTTTGTGGGTCCCACTCTAGTGGACCTAACCTAGTACAAAAATTTCTAAGAACAAGGTACTATTGGCCCTCCATGGAATAAGAATGCATTCAGTACTCAAGAAAATATCGTCAGTGTCAACAACATAGTGACCTTGTTCACGCACCAGAACATGAGCTGAGACCTATCACAACACCATGGCCTTTTTCGCAGTGGGGATTAGACTTGGTAGGTAAGTTCCCTCCCACTTCCTCCAATGGGCATAAGTTCATTATTACCGCAACTGAATACTTCACAAAATGGATAGAAGCAATTCCATTAACCTACATCACATGAAAATAGATATCCAAGTTCATCTTGAATTATCTAATCTATTGATATGGAATTCCCCAAACCATCATAACGGACAATGGAACCCCATTTAAAAACCAAGATTTCAAAGAGCTTTGTTCCAAGTTCTCTATCCAGCACAAATTCTCCACGCCCTACTACCCCCAAGGAAATGGTCAGGCTGAAGCGTCTAACAAAACCATCTTGAAGATACTAAAAAGGACTGTTAATGACACCGATCGTGATTAGCATTTGTAATTGAACCTATCCCTATGGGCTTACCGAACTAGTATTCGTACACCTATAGGTGCCACACCCTTTTCTTTGGTCTATGGATCTAAGGTTGTCTTACTTATTGAAGTCAAAATCCCTTCGCTGTAAATATCACTAAAAGGAATGGTTAGTAATGAGGAATATCGAGTCTCCATATTGAATGAGTTGGAACTCCTAGATGAAAGGCGTTTGAGCATGTTAAACCATCTCCAGGTTTATTAGAATCGGCTCAAATGAAGCTACAATAAAAAGATCAAAAACATAAACTTCCAGGTTGGTGACTTGGAACTCAAAGAGAATAAGAAGGTATAGTTGAATCAAGATGGCAAAGGTAAGTTCAAACCCAATTGGTTAGGTCCGTTCATCATCACAACAAGCTATTGCTCTAGAGCTTATCAATTGTTTACTCCTGAAGGAGAACCTTTACCTGAACCACTGAGTAACAACCATCTTAAAAAGTTCTATGCTTGAACACATCAGAGTACCTCAGGCAAAAGGGTAAAAATCCAAAAAAATCAAAAAGTTTAAAAAGAAAAATAAAATCATAAAGTTAAAAAAGTAAAAAAAAAATCAAAAAATAAGAAAAATAGTAAAGAGAAATAAAACGTTCTTTAAGTGAAAACCACATTGTGGTGCTTCTAGAACAAGTATCGTAGTGAAAACTTGACAAACAAGCGCTATGTTTGAATAAGACTTGCATTGTTATCTATCAGCACTATCTGGAGCATCCACCCATTCATCCCATAATAAAATGTGTCCAACCATGGCTTGATGACTAATTAAGTGTTGAACCTTGTTGCACCATCAACATCTGTATCCCCTAGTGAAGGTAATCTTGTCTTGAACTAGGGGGAACTTCAAAACTGGTAACAGATTGGATCCTTGTACGTCCCATCATGGTAAAATATATCAAAATAAAAAACATCTAGAAAACAAACAAATTCAAAACATCAAAATTCCAAAAATATGTTATGCTTTTAGTCAACACCAGTCAAACTACGTGGTCTCTGCATGTATAACGCAGGCAAGGCTTATCAGCCCCTGAGGCCTTAGGTCAGTCCCCTTAGGTGTTCATACTTTCTTTTAACTTATTCAAAAAATTTAAAACCCAAAAATATTCACAAAACAAAAAAAGATCAAAAACATGTTCTTATCAAACCAAGTGAACTACGAGCCTTTGCGTGTACAACATAGGCAAGGCGCATCTTTAATGAGCCCCTGAGGCCCTGGGTTAGTCCCCTGAAAACAACAAAAACAACATCAAATAAACTCCAAAAAATAAAAAAGGTCCTACCTCCATCATCACCAATCGTAATAAAATTTTCATCCATAATAAACAAGTTGTCACACTCACCCTTTGACAATGCAAACAACAAACAAAAAAAAACATCAAAGTCAAAAATTCCAAAGTGAAGATCAAAATGATTAGACAACTATCAAGTGAACTATCTAATGATAATTCACCAACAACATCCTAACATATGTCTTAATGGATAAAACGTTCCTACAATAGACATCATCAACATCGAATAATAGCCTGAAACCTCAAAACATATATGGCAAGTGATATTGCAACATTGTTTATCTTTTTATAGTCTTATCTTTTTTTGATTTATCATAATACCACATTCCCTGGATCTCTCGAGGATGTCCGTAAGGATTTAGAGAAGGAATCTAGTAGTATTTACTATCAATTTTTGTTAGTTCTGTTTGTAAGATATTTTGTGAAACTACCATGGAAAATACTTGCTTTGTTTGGTATATGGAAGCTGTTTTGAGACAATTCGTGTAGCGGTTGCATGTTAGGTATTTCATTCCTCTCTGTGTAATTGGTTTGAATTTTTTTAACACAACTCAACCATATATTTTAACAGGGTTTTTATATGTCTGGTATGAGCAAGAATATTCTTTGTATGCTGAGTGAAAGTCCACGCAATGGATACAAAGACACCTTGGTTATTAATACCTCGGTGCATCATGTATTTTTGCTACATCAAAAAGGATTGTTAAAGATACGAAGCCTCTATGCAAAGAAAAAGAAAAAAATCATTAGTAACTAACAACATCGAATTTCTATCCATCATCAAAAATTTCCTTTAACAACTCCATCCTGCATCAAAATATCCTTAGTACAACATCCATCCTGCATCCACACTATCATCACTACATATCATGATCATAATAAAGCAATAAAAACATCATGCCTTGTGTATAATCATACATCACATATATAAGCTATCATCATCCATCATATACATAATAAAAAATCATATATCATAGAGATATATAAATCATCCATCTATCCACTTCATATGCATACATCAAAAAAGTACAAAAAAAACATTAACATAAGCATGCATCATCATCTCATAATAAAGTCGAATCGAAACATGATATATATCTCATATATCATCAAAACTAAAAATGTTAGGTACATCATCAAATAACATGTGTGATATCATATAC
Source organism: Sequoia sempervirens (assembly GCA_007258455.2). Lineage (NCBI taxonomy): Eukaryota > Viridiplantae > Streptophyta > Pinopsida > Cupressales > Cupressaceae > Sequoia > Sequoia sempervirens. The sequence continues at coordinate 19,931 of VDFB02155612.1, forward strand.
AAAAAAATACATATATACGAGGCCTTAGCTGGGCCGATGAATGCATATACAAAACATGTCTACAAAGTCTTTGATATAAAATACATTATAAAGATCACAAGCAACTCAGCCCTATTGAGCGTCCTGAGGTAAAGATCTCGGCTGATGCTCGCTATGATGTGGGGATGGCTAAGGCATGACTGGAGACCGTCTAAATAAATGCCCACTTGACTCTGCACCCGTAGTTGTGCTAGGCTCTTTGAAATGCGATCGTCGCTGAGCTCTGGGTACAAAGGCATCATAAAGTGTTTGATAATATGTCCCCTTTTGTACCATATGCTCTCATTCAGCTTGATGTTGAGCCATAGGAATCGATGCGGCCAAATAAATCTCTGTAACTAACCTCTGCTTCCACTCTGTCGCTAAATCCTGTCTGCATCATCTCTCTCTTGCCTGGCCACATCTCGCTCTGTAGTCAGTACTGCCACCTGTGCCTTAGTGGCCTATTACCACACAACCTCTACATCTCAGGAAACTATCAATTATACTATCTGCGTTGTCACCGCTCCATCCCCAAGTGGTGGAGGAGGACCCAAAACCTATGCATGATCCTACTGCATGGGACCATCCTACTAATCTTGATGCCCATCCTATCTAGCTCTATGGAGAGCTGCTCCATAGCGATCCTAACTCACCATCTCTCACCTCGACGATTGATAATACCTGCTCTACCCATAGTTGGCACAATGCTAGTAGGATCTGTAAACTTGAGAGGAACCCGACAAGCTCACCACTGATCATAATCTTGGGTGGTATCAAGATCTGCATGTCCAACAGGCCACCCCCATCCAAATGGGACAAATGATTTAAACTCTACCACGGTTGCATCATGATCAACTTGCAATCCCCACACCCGGACCTCTCAGGTGGTCCTCCCAAAACGAGCCTGGTAATCAGTAGTAAAATGAATCTATCTCTCGTCGAACTGGAAAAGTACTTGATCAGGTAGATATTTCTCGAGCAAAGATTGCACTCATCCGATCAACCAGTGAGTCTATCTAAAAAATGGAAGCTACTCCTAATCATCATGCTATGCATCACAATCCAACCACGACCTCCAAACAAAACCTAACATATCATCTATCACACGACGCTAGTAATGTAGTTGCCTAGGTCAAGTATAATGAAGAAAATCACCATATCTGTAAGAGTAAGGATCATCTGGATCCCGATCCAAGATACCATTAGGCCTAGTAATTGGGATATGCTCCCAAGCCCACACATGCAATAATGTCACACTAGCGGAAATGGAACTGCCTCCTCGATAGGCAACCTCGTGCATATCTCTGTAAAGATGTGTAAGGAGACATGAGCCCCATGCATACCTAGTACCATTCTCAAACATTTGCTCGATACATACACCCCAACCAATGGGAAATTACCTTCCTTTCCAATCAAGAACGACAAGCCCTGATACCAAAGTGCAAAGAACTAATGAAGCATGATATGCACTGCCCACGAACGGAGACACGTCTATCTCTGACACCTGAACTCAAAGATGTCTAACACCAAGGACTCGACGCATAACATGTGTACCCTATCACTTAGAATAGGTCACTAGCTCTCCATGAATCAGTACACGAAGGATCCTCCATACATCCTCTAAGGTGATGGTGGCCTCGCTAGTCGACAAATGAAAGGACAACGACTCAGAGTGCCACCTCTCAATGAGAGTGGTCATCATCACTCCATGGCATCTAATCACTGGCATGTAACATATATGTCGTAACCCTACAACGTCTAACACATCTCGTTCCAGCTTGTGGAAACCAATAATCAAATCGAACAACTCATGCAGTCATCACTCCCTCGAGTACAACCGTTTGAGAACTGCCTACAACCAATCAACCCATGACGTTAACCATTTTCTACGAAAACATAAAATTAACCTTGGATTGCAAACAAACTGGCTCAAAATTCCAAAAAGCAACAAAAGTGATCACTTTTTCATCAAAAGTGTTTACTTTTTTTGGAAAAAGCGGTAAAAAACATTGAAAAGTGGACCTATTTTTGTCCAAGGTGGTAAAGAAAATCAAAAGCGCTAAAAATAGCAAAAGCGAACAATTATCTCAAAAGCAAAAATCTTTTACAATGGCAACCATTTCATACCAAAAAAGTCAAAAGTGAACATTTTTAACAAAAGCGTAAATAGAAGCGAACGTTTGAGTCAAAAGTGAACAAATAAATCAAGTGTGAGAAAGAAATGCAAGAGTGACACAGGTAAAAACTACAAAAGCAACAAGAATGATTCAAAAGCGTAAAAAACACAAACTTATCGCTAACACCTAAAATCTTTTCTAGCATTAATTAGTCAAAAATAGAAAGTCAAAAATAGGAAAGGAAAGGGTACATACCGGTGCACCGACGCCAGTAGGCCTCCCAAACTCACGAACTGCATCCGAGCAATGTGGAGCTCCTTGAATCCTCACCATAGCTCCTTGACAATTGCAAAATCAAGAAATCCAAAGGCAAGAAATTACTATAGGCTCATAATGCAAATGAGGTAAATTAAACCCTAATTACCTATTTTAACCCCCAAAAACCCTAATTTTTTACCTAAGAAACCCTCCTAGGTTGAAATTATGAGCTCCTGGGAACATCTAAACTATCAACGAGGATCTTATAAGCTTAATTTTTTGTCCTCTATGCACTTGAATTGAAATAAAACATTGTTGCGAGGTTGACCCAAAAAATATTTTTTTGGCCAACCTCTCAAGGGGGTAGCCCAACGTCCTATCATCATTCCGTTGACTGCTGGGGCATAGTGGGGCATATAATTTTTTTTAATTTTGATCTTAACATCAAATTCTTTGAAACAAAGCAACCGGTACTTTGTCTCAAAGAGGGGCAAAATGTAGACATGTAAAAATGACCTAACATTTATCACACATCCTAAATGACATTTTCTCATCATCGACATCATTATCACCTAATATCACTGCATTTCATATCAATTACATCAAAAACCCTAATTTCCTCTATTAATTGAATAATATTATATTATTTAATTAACCCACTTTTTCATCATTTTTGACTAATTAAATAAATTTCATTTATTTAATAAAGTTCTATCTAACTTTATTCCTTCTAATTAATTAAATAACATCAATTATTTAATTATGTCACTAATTTACCCTATTCCCCCAAATCAATTAAATTATTATCACTTAATAGTTTAATTAAATCACTTTCCCCTAAAACTTGAATAATTAAATAAATAATTCAAACATCATTCAAAAAGGTCAAACAAACAAATGTAACTTTGTTTGTAAAAGTCAAACATGACTTGTATGTTCAACTCAAAAAGGCTTAATTAATTAATTACCTTCACCCACTTTTATGATTGAGCAAATTACGGTCCACTGATTGCTCACTCTGATTGGCTGACTGATTCATCTATTTCTTGACTGATTCATCTATTCTTCAATCCCACTGAAGGCTCAACTTGATTCCCTCAATTCCACATATTAGGCAATTTATTTCCTCAATTCCATTGAACACTCAAATTGATTTCATCAATCACACCAATTACAAAATCAAAATCCACTAATTTTTCCCATCTAATTCCTCTCAACGGGTTTGAACCGTTGATTAGGATATTCTACTATGCGATCTCAACCGTTCATCTCAAAACATAAAATCTATATAATAATCCTCTTCATCCTAAAAAACGATCAAAGAATTGACATCTTTTGCACAATGAAGTAATGATGAATTAACAATTGATTTCTCACAAGTTTACACACATCTTCAATCAACATCACATCACTTTGAATTTTTTGCAACCCACAAATGGAGGCTTCACATTGATACAACGACGATCCAACATCATTGCGAATACACTTTGACACGAGATGGTAACTCTATGTTTTATGAATTCAATTTATGTTCTCTTCTTTGATTACATTGTTTGATTTTATTTATTTGTAGTTTCATTTCGTGAGTAACAGGTATGAATATAAATCTTTGTTTGAATTAGATCTTGTTTAATTCGTTTAACATTAATTTCCTCACACTTATCAATTTCCCCCTTACACAGGTTCAAATCCACTTTATAGAATTTTCTCGATTTTGGTTCAAATCTAAACATGCATAATTGATCTTTGTGCCTACATAACAAATTTTATATTTGTAAAATTAATTTAACATTCAAAACTGTACTTAGATCCACACAAGTGAATTGACAAGGAATGAAGAAATGCAGTTGATTTTCCTTAGCTTGTTGTACTTGTGTGTAAGTGTGGTGGTGTCTATGCCCACAATTTGGAAACTTGTTAAGCGAGAGTCATGTTCTCCTTAGTCCAACCTTTAAATGGATTGATTCAAGATATTAGACAAGCATAAAATATACTTAAGACGATGATGTAATAAAGATATTTTATGATGCTCTCATGTAAATGCTCCTTTGATAATCTTGGATGATCTAAATGAATGAGATTTAATCCTTAAATACATTATCTTAGTATGTAATTTGAAATAATTTGTGTTTTAGGTGGCCTA
>VDFB02155613.1:0-21830 GCA_007258455.2 Sequoia sempervirens
CCTAATATAACGATATATAGCTAAAATAAAATGTAAATCGACAGTTATAACGCATGCCTTGTGTATTTTTGTTTATGTTTGATCGAATGATTATGTTTTCCACTGTAGAAAGTTTGATTCAACTACTGGAGGATAGTTTGTAATTCTGAGTCTTATATTATTTACTAGTATTTGGAATCTACGTTGCATATAATATCACTAAAAATATTTTAAATTTGTTTTAGGAAACCATTTAATATTATTAAAATACAAGATGATGTAGTTTTTGTATCAACTGATCTTAAAGTTGATGGGATTTTCTGCGTTATTGTTAAGTTTTAGTTCCATATTGTCCATGTAATATCCTGGCTTAATTTCTCATACAATTTTTTTTGCTATTTCACCAAACTGTTTGTGAAGTTATTGCATCAAACAGTTACCAGACCCACTGCACTGAATTCATATCGATTTGCTTCCTTAAAATAACAGAGTTTATAACAGTTTACTTGCCTCATATGGGTTTCAGGAATTTAATACATGAAAATATTCATAATGACAAATAGATTACTTCCAAATAAGGTTTGTATCATTCTCATTACCACAGAGATATAAATCAATATACAGTCATATTCCGGACCTGAGAGTATAGCGACAGAGACATACAATCTCCAAGAAATGCTGCTACAGTCCTCCAGGTAAGCTTAGTAGCCGTACGGCTTGGTCATAATTTGAAGCGTTACCTACGAGTTTGGTCGCCAAGGGTGAGCCGCTTTCGTACAGTTACAGGTCTGCAAAGGTTGTTGCGGCTACTAATAGAAGGGCCGCTACAATCCAAAAGCCTCCTATTTTACCTCCTTAGCATGCCACGTGAGCTGGAAGACAGTGTGCTGGGGCTGCGGATATAGGGAATGGCTCGTAGCTCTTAGAAAGGAACCCGCGAGTATGAAATAATGACGATTTCAGACTTCTGGAGGCTTACGACTCCGACTTGACCCCAATATTTTCCAATATTGTACAACCTTCATAGCATTGCTGCTTCGATAAAATATATAAATCGATTCCTTCAAAGGAAATTTATGCTAAGAACATGTGCCACGACTCCAGGAATAATTTCCACGGCCCCACTAACATATTATTATACCTTAGATAGTATGGATGCTTTATAACCTGCAGTCAGTATCATCGTTGGAATAATCTGTCGAGGCAAGATCAGGAGTAAGACTAGCACAATGATATTAAAATAGTATTTATGATCCTCAGATCTTTTGCAAATAATAAACCAGATAGGAATATAAAAATTGATAACTGTAGATATGAAACTAATATAACTTGGAATCTCCGTCTGTGTATAGTCTGAATTAAGGAGACTTCACAAATTTTCATACAATCGTTACCATGCAATCTCAAAACCTAAGTGATTTTGTCTTTGTTCAGTGAGGAAAAATAGTCTCACTATCAAATACTAGATACTGTAGGGTTTTCATCTTTCAAAAATCAAATCAAGTAGAATAATAATCTCCAAAAATCAAATGAGCCTCTGAAATTGTATTTTGTATCTTTTTGTGAATAGGTCCTCAATAATATTTTCCCTTATGTAATAATTTAAATATTTGAACTTTAGTGAGAAAATATAATATTAAAGTGATTTAAGAATCCCAAGAGCACTCACATACGTCTTGCCCCACAATTGCTCCATTTTGAGGTGGCATGATTGATGAAGGAAAGACCAATATTTCAACTCTCATGAACTTGGAAGGTTGACCGACCTCCTTATTTGCTAAACAGTTTTATAAATTCAAAATATATTGCTAAAGGAATCTAGTATAAAACATCACTATGCAATTACAATACATACATACATACATACATACATCAAAATCGATTCCTAATTTATACTCTCAAACTTACTTCCTTATAGTTTTCTTGTTGAAAATAACATTTATTTCTAGTAGAATCTTATATTTCTTATTTTCCTTTTTTTTAATCTCATTCACTTGATCCTTCTCCCAAGAAAATGGAATCCCATTTATATAATCATATTTCCATAAAATGATGCACCCTTTGTTTATCACTATATTTTCAAACTTAATGCTATATTATTTTATTCTCAAGTGTTTCCCTCAAAATGTCTATTAATTATTAATTATTTTTTAATTTATTGTGAAATTGCTACATACTAATAAGTAACATCGGTTTTACCAATTTATATGAATCACTGCCCTAATATGGATCTCTACCCTTTTTAGTTTCCTTTACCTAGTATTTTTTTCAAGTTCTATGAGTGGAGAGTTTTGTGATTTATGGTGGGGCATTATAGTTCACCCTTCTCAATATTGCTTGTCTTCAAGCAATAGATTTAAAAACTATATAGCTAGTGATAAATGTCTTGGTTTTGTTTGACTCTATCCTACAATGATGTCCTTGGAGAGTGGATGTTAGTATACTTTCCTCAACTTGACTACCAATAAGTTTAATACCACCCTCCAAGTTATAAGGACAAGTTATTGTCCAATATTCATTTAGCTTATGTACTTCCACTTTCCAATAAATCTTTGATGAACACACGGTCATAATGAGACAAAATGAATTCGTATCTAACAATATTTTTCCTTTCAAAATATAACCAATCACAATAAGAACATTCAAGTAAGATATAGCAATTAGGAACACAATGAGAACAAACAATTTAAATGAAAAACCTTTCCAGAAAAAAACTAGGATAGAATATTGCTTCTATATTTATAGATTAATCTTCTTCTTCTTGTATGCTCCAACCTACAATCAAAATCTCCAATCTCTATACAAACTAAGCTCCAACTAAGCAAGAGGTTCCAGCCTCTACTTGATGGCTTCAACCTATTCAAGGCTCCAATCCCCACACACAAGTTGAGTTCCAATCAAACAAGAGGCTCCAACTTCTACTTGATAGGCTTCAACCCTTTCAATTCTTTAATGTTGACGTAATAAACTCCTTCACCAAATTTAAAGATTTGATCCACACAAATCTAATTGAATTATAAATCTGCTTCATACTAAAATCTGATCCACAATCACATAACAATCTTCCTTTCAAATATAATCACTCACTTCCCTTAACGTCCGATCCAAATCATGCATAATTCATTTATCAGAAGTGATCATAATCATGACATGTTATCTTTACATAAATTTCTATTTTTTAATCTACTCTACTTTTCATTACAATCTGCTCCCATTTTTCAACATATATATATTTTTATATTGTTGCAATTATCTTTCACACATAGACTCCATATAGTCTTAAGTATGAATCAGATATACTCTTTATTTCATTGAATTTTATTTTATTTATATATGTTAATTATTCATTTTTGGGTCCCACTTTTATCTTCTATTCATACCACTTCAATTTGTCATGGGATTTGTTTTTATGAGAGATGTGTCTCTTCAAAAGGGAATGACGTCATGAAATAAAATATCCCAAACAACTCCTATAACGGCTCCATCTCTGTTAACTCATCTCTTTTATTCTGCTGGTGGTTGACTCTCTATCTATTATATCTTCTCCGTTCTCTACTCTTATTCCACTGTCTAACTAAACGATCCAGATTTTACAATACTCTTGGAAGAACCAAATTACATATAATCATATTAATGCTCTGACCAGTTAAAACTGATTCTTGTTTAATACTTGGTCACAGATTGTTACATCATTCAGGCATCAATTATTTAAATAGATATTAGTATTCTTATATTCTTGGTTTTCTTGAACCATGTGCTTCTCCCTTTAGTTCTTTTATCCAATTGTGAGTATGGTGTTTGTTGCATTGATCTAGGCCATAAATGAAAAGAGTAATTGAAATAAAGCAATAAGATTCTCCTTATTTGTGTTGGCTTTTTAAATGATCTTTTATTCAAGCACCTTATACAATGACTTGAAAGATAGATAAAGTTGAGATTATAGAGAGATGCGATTTGTTGAAAAGAGCATGTAACGTCGTATCTTTTCAGTAGAAGACTAGCATATGACACTGTGGCAGTAAATAAATTTTACAATTAAAATTTTGTTGAGTATCAAATAGCATGCCTTCTTTTTATCGGTGGTAGAAAGTTGTACATTCTTCAATATTTTGGTTTGAATAGTGCATACTAGACTGTGACATTTTAAATTGTTTATTTCAGGTAAATCACGTAACAAATTAAAATTTAAAATGTATTCTTCGTTCCTTTATCTTTTCCACACTTCATCTTGCCTCTCAAGGTTTTAGTGCCACATCATTTGTAATTGTCAAAAAAGGGAATACTGACACTGTGAATTCCAAAGAATTGCCACTTCTCATGACCATGACATTCATACACCATACAAGTTGAAAATGGAACCACCCTAGCTAAGGCATGTGTACGAGACTGAAATCGACACTACTCGCTGCAATGCCAAAACATTATTCCGCAGATTATTCCTTCTAATTTCGATACGTCCTTTATGGCTTCAAGAATAAATGCCTTCGCTGGTGGCGTTTGAGTGTCTCAAATAAGAAATTCAGCCTTGCGACATCCTTTGACCGACATTATTGATCAACTTTTCATTCCAATTACAAGACATAGGAGGTGGTGAATCTTTAATTTCATTAACATTCACATAGAAACAATGGCCATACAGAGAACCTTTAATAGAAAACTGCCATAGAACACGGTGATCTAATCTTTTAATCAATTTATTATAAATGTGAAGGGGAAATGCACATCATTTGCAGTTTCCGTCTTCGCTTTTTCTACAAAATGTCTGGCCGCCCAAATTTGTAGATAATATCCGAGCAGAATCTGCACTTTTTACCTAATACTTTGGACTGGAAATATATTGCCGAACATTCATGTTTGCACTCATGAACTACTTATTCAACATGAATGGATTTTAGAACAGACTTGCAGGCATGAATTTCCATCAAGAGCAAGCTAATAGCCATACTTTCCATTATCTCATTAGCAACCTTCTTTAATCTGAATCATCTGTTCTCTTGTTGCTTCTGAATTTCCAGAAATACACCCTTTTGAATTCGTTCCCTTGATTTCTATTTGAGGCGGTTCCGAATACTGAGATGTGTAATATAATTGTTGGTTAACAAGAACATTCCATTTATCTGTTGAACTCCATCAACCCATCTTCTCATAATGTAAACTTTTAGGTATATGGCTTGGTAAGTAACGAAATTCTTGGCGTCACTCTTCTGACAAAAGCAATAAAACGTAAATAATAAACATCACCAAAACATTACGATTTAACCAAAAATCCTGATACGGATCTAAACTCTTATTATTTATATCAATTTATAAGATGCTTTCAATCTGAAAAGGTTTCCAAAATTCTATGATTGCTGCACTTTTTGTCTATGACTGCTACACTTAGCACATGAGATTGCTCTTTAACTCTGTCATACATTCTTTTATAAATGGCTTCCTCTTGGTAAAAACTCATGGTAAAGATGCTACCTCTTGGCATATGACTAATTTTTTATTTTTTATTTTTCATTTTTTACTATCTTCTATATGATGGTGGCTGTCATTTTTGCGGTCTGCCTTTTCTCTCATTGAACTCTGCTCTCTATATGATGTATGAAGACTATCCCATTGTCATAATTTCACCTTGGTGACTGTGATTTCCAAGTGTAAAGACTATTGCCCTCTTTATTTCTTTTGCAGTCCATTGGATGATTTTTACCTTGTATTTGATCTCTATGAAATCACTTGCTATCTTTTCAAGGCTGCAAATTATTATGAAAAATTTCTTTTTATGCATGGTGGTTGTCCCTTATTTCTTTGCTGCTGTCCTTTTTCAAGGTGTGCAATAATATTGATTTGTCCATTCTAATCTCTGCCCTTTTGGATTGTTGTTGTCCTTTAATGGTGTAAATGGGACTGTACACCTTTGATTTGCAGAATTTTCATCTTTACATGACTCTGACAATCCAAAAGGCTTCTTCAATGGTATATGGATAGTCATGTTTTGGAAAGGTTGCTTTGATTGTCATTAACTTTATCACAGTCAAGGACTATTATAAGGTCTTCATTAACCTCCTTACAAGCTTCTCACTATTTTCCCTGTTCATTATTAGGTGACATCTGCAAATACTATCTTTAACTTGAACCACTATTGTCCTTTGATTGTCATATCTTGCTAACCCTCTAATTAGATCTTTGATTCTTTTAGCTCCATAGGATTTCCTTCTTTTTGATGCATGACTATCTTTTATATGCATACCGTGTATTTGATGTTCAAGGTCTGCCCTTTTAAGACAATCCTCATGATTTTGAAAATTACCCCTTTGTAACCATTGATTTGTGCTTCAAGCTTTTGACTCTCTTGTTGAAGCCTTTGCTCTCTGGTGATTGTGGCATCCATGAAACAATGTTAACTTTAAATCACAGTGCTCCCAATATGTGAGACCAAATGAAGATCCCTAGCATAAAGAAAATATAAATATATCCTTAGCAATATCTTGATTTCTATTAACTTCAGTATCCATAGCCCTTAAACTATCCCCAAGAAAAAAAACTTAGGTTAGCTAAATTAGTCAATTTATTGACCAATTACATTGTTCCTTTTTGAAGTTTATGATTTTCCTTGACTCCTCCAAGAGATTCCTAGACCATCATCTTCAACTGATACATAGTTCTACATCCAAAAACTTTCAAGTTAATTGAGCTACCATTTGTCCTTCACTGCCATTATTCACCTCTATGCTTTGATAGATGAATTCCATTTTATCTGTTTGACTATGAATCTTTAAATGTTGTTCCCTTGCTATTGTTTTTACATAAACTTACTCTAAGAGGTCTGTAAAGTCTTCAATATCAATTTTCTTACTAAGCCTAGCATGGCCATTGTCCTCTTTGAGGTGTTTACTTATCATGACTATGACAGTCATTCTTGGCTTTTCTTTATGGTAATAGTCATTTGATTGTGCTCCCCATAATCATGGTTACTTCCCTTTTATTGCACTAATATTTGAGATTCATTGAGTGTATATGCCTGACTTTAACAAGTTCTGAAGGCCTATAAAGCAATAAAAAATGCTTCCTACATAGAACACAATTAATGTATTACTCCAAAATATCTGGTTCTTCTATTATAGAAGTAAATTATTTCCTCTTGCTATCAAGTACAGTTCATCTAACTCTTTACCCAAAAAGTTCATATTCTTCTAGTTTATTCTTTTCTACTCCTAGTTGCATAACCCTCAATTCTTCTTTCATTTTCCTTGGGATGTCATTATTATAGAGATTGTTCATGACAATTAATGCATTCATGGACTAAACTATCCATTTTTCTTCTTAGAAATGATCTAAATGTATTGTGCCCACTGATCAGAGGCCTCCACTTCAAGCCTTAATCAATGCTATTGACCTATTTTTTCCTTTGCAAAGTTATTGCATAATAGGTCTACCATCATACTTGATTGCCTTCCTTATGAATGTGCATCAACTATTCTCCAAAATCCATGGTATCATTCTGTTATGTAGATTGTGCTTGTTCTTCCACCTTCATAGGGTTTTTCTCTTTTCACCATACCAAATAGGCACTCCTTTATCTAAAGGACTTGAAGTAGAGATAATCTATTCATTAATAATTTTAAGTTGCATTAGTGTGTGAGCATAAAAAAGAACCCTTACTGTTCTTGTTGTCCTTTGATCTCTAAAATCTTCCTTTTAAATTCATTGACCAACATTTTCTTGAAACATTTTCCTCCACATTATGCAATTGACAAATCTTAGTGATAGATTTTCCACATTATTGCCTTCTACATTTAACTTCGTAATATTGGACTCATTTGGAAGCAAATGCAAATCACTATACTTTTCCAATTTTAATACCATTGAATTTACCAACACTTTAGAGCCCTTTCTCAGAACTCATTATTATTTACACTAGCTGATACCAACAAAACTAGTACTTGGTGCTACTTAAGTTCAAATATGAGATCCTTTGGTTTATGCCAAGGCTCACTGTCTCATATTCCTTTCGAAGAAGATCTTATAAAACCATTGAAATATAAACAAATGGTAGTGACCATATTTATATCATAACAAAACACTTGTATTCTATTTTCTGATAATACTTTTCTTCCTCAATATGAAATAAAAAGAAAAAAACCTCATGACAATCACTCTCTTTGATGCTTTGCCTATGGAAACCTGATTTTCTCAAAAAGGATTTTATTATTCATCACCATATGGAATTTTGGAAGTGACATAATACAAAAAATCAGATGATATGCGCATCATAATTGTCCCAAAAAATTATCTAATTTTCCATCACCAATTCTACAAAGAATATCCCTATCACATATCTAAACTCTTTATAGCACTGCTTTCTACATGCATATCCTAGCATGCACTTGCATGTTTAGAGGAATATTATCCATAAGAACCAAAAAAACCATTCTTATACCATTTTTACTCACCATGGATGCATTTTCATATCAAGCTTCTCTATGAAAACTTTCTTGATGATTTAGAAACTGCAAATAAAAGTGAAAACCACATACATGCTTACCCAATTACTTAATAATTAGTGCAAGGTTGTTGAGAAGGAACCATGACCTTCTCTAATGATCTTCATTTGATGCTTATTGCAATCTTGGTCGTCATGAAATCTTCCAAACCATTGTGAAGAACAGGAAAAACGTTCAAATCCCTAGAACAGGTTGACTTGTCTTAGTTCAAACTCATGGTCTAATACCAAAACTTTCCTTCAAAATCATGCATGTGGATTTTGACAAAGTCATGGAATTAAGAATGTAAACTTCCTTTTCCTTCTTTTTTCCCTTTGGGCATTGGAAACCAATATAAGTTTAAAACCTTTGATTTTTTTATTGTGCTTACCAAAGTCTCTCTTCCAAATTTACTCCACTTTAGTCAGCTCATTAAAAAACAAAAAAGAAAAAGACTGCTTCCAAAAACTTAGGTTTTCCAAATTAAACATTTTATTTTTCTATGACTACAAATGTTTCACTCTTAGTAGAAATGTAGTGGATTTGGGATACAGTTGATTTTTTCTCTCTATTTTTTTGAAGGAATTTGAATGAACCCATTTTTGCATATATCATGCAACCTGAGCATTTAAACTTCTATCACAATAGTTTGACAACTAAGTTTTGGGCTTTAGGGCCAAGAAACATCTTGACAAACATGCAGCTGGGGTTTTATGGGTGAGAAGCATTTTGCAATCTAGGCCCAAACTTAAGTTTATAATTTTAGGGTTTCAAAATGAATTATAATTTGTAATTATCAAATTCACTTGCAATGTGTTTGCAAACTTTGAAAAGGTGGGAATGTTGTTCATTTATTTTTTCGTATACCTTGACTAACAAGTAATATATTTTAGTAAGTATACAGAGATCAAAAGAGTTACATTCATATTACATATGTAGTACTACTATTAGAATACCTTATATTGTTACTATCCCTTTATTTCATTATACTATAATCCCCTATTAACCCATGGCCTATAAATTGCAATATTTCATTATTAATCATAATTACACGTACAAAGATACTTTGGTATTAGTTACAGTATATCCACAATAGAGTTATCATTTCGTTACTAACTGAAGAGTATAATATATACCAAAAAGACATAGGAATAGTAGTGTGCATCATGTATTCTTAGGTCAACCACCCTCCTACATTGTGCCCTTCATGCCCAAGAGTGATTTAGCTACTACAATCTCCTTCCTGGTAAAGTCTTCAACTCTGAGAGTCCCTGTACCATCTATGCTAGATTCCACCTTTTCAACCTTCTCATTGAATTCTTTCTTAAAGATCTCCAAAAACTTTAGGAAAACCTCTGTAATAGGCTATCCCACTGACAAGTAATATTGGAAAATCCAAGTTCAATTATAAGTATGATTTCGGGCCCATCATAATTGATCATTTTATAGGTTGATGTGAAGATTCAAATACAAAGATAAGATTTCTAAAATAGTAAATAATAATATTTCTAAAAATGCTTATTTTTTTGCATAATTTAGACTAATACTACCACTTATTTAAATATTATGGCAGCTAATTTTAAATATAAAAAATTTGAATGATTAACAGCTTGTGCTAGAGATGGAAGGGTCATATCAAAGAGAAAAATGGTTGATTTTAGGGAGACAAATTAGAATTCCCAATTTCATATAATGCAACACTCAATTTATTTGAGGTTAACTGTCTAATTGTTAAGTTATATCCAATGGGAAATTCCAATGTCATCCAATGTCTCCCTAAAATCAACCAATTTTCTCCTTGATATGACTCTTCCATTGTTAGCCCAAACTTTTAATCATTCAATTTTTTTATATTTAAAAGTAGATGCCATAATATTTAAATAAGTGATAGTATTCATCTAAATTATTCAAAAAATTAAGGATTTTTAGTTTTAGAACTACTATTATTTATTATTTTATAAATCTTCTCGTTGTATTTGAATCTTCGCATCAACCTATAACATTTTTCAGTAAATTTCAAAAAGGCATTTGATCACATATTTCTAAGTACTTTTTCAAGTTGCAAGGGTGAATGGTATTATTATATATAAAATAAATTTATCTTTCTTTTCTAAATATTTATGTAACAAATTTACTTGAATTTCATCGATAAAATGATCAATTATAATGGCCCTGAAATCATACTTATAATTTAACTTACATTTTCTAATATTAATTGTTAGTGGGACAACCTAGTATAGTGGTTTTTCTAAAGGATTTGGAGATCTTTCAAAAGTAATTCAATAAGAAGGTTTACAAGGTGGAAACTAGCACAGATGGTGGAGGGACTCCTAGAGTTGAATATTTTACCAGGGAGGAGGTTGCAACAGTTGAAGCCCTCTTGGGCATGAAGGGAACAATACAGTAGGGTAGTGGACCGGCAAATACATGATGCACAGTACTATCCCTATGTCTTTTTGGTATATGTTATACTATTCAATTAGTAAGGGCGTGATAACTCTACTATGGATTGACCGTAACTGATACCAAGGTATCTTTGTACATGTAATTATGATTAGTAATAAAATATTGGAATTTTCAAGCAATTCGTTAATAAGGGATGATAGTATAATGAAATTAAGGGATAGTAACAATGTAAGGGATTCTTACAGTAGTACTACATATGTAATTTGAATGTAACTCTTTTTTTATCTCTCTATATTTAATAAAAAATATTACTTTTTAGCCAAGGTATAAGACAAATTAAATGAACAATATTTTTGGATTTTCAAAGTTGTCAAACATGTATTACATGTGAATTTGTAAATTATTACAAATTCTAAAACCTTAAAATTATAAAATGAAGTTTGTGCCCAAATTGCAAAATGATTCTCACCGAAAAAACCCTAGCTACATGTTTGTCAAGATGCTTCTTTTCCCTGAAGTCAAAAATATATTTTTCAAACCATTGCGATAGAAGTTGAAATTCTCAAATTGCAGAATATATGCAAAAATGGGTTCATTCAAATGCTTTCAAAAAGACAAAAAAGAAAATTTCAATTGTATGCCAATCCACTGCATTTCTACTAATAGCCCAATAGTTATAGTTACGAAAAAAGAAAAATCTTAATTTGGAAATCCTCTTTTGAAAATCAGGCTTCTTCTTTTTTCGTTTTCAATGAGTTGACTAAAGTGGAACATATTTAGAAGAGATACTTTGGAAAATGCAATAAAAATCAGAGAAAAATGAGTGGTTTAAAACTTATATTGGTTTCCAATGCCAAAAGGGAAATAGAAAGGAAAAGGACGTTTAGATTGTTAATTCCTTGACTTTGTAAAGATCCACATGCATGAGTTTGACGAAGAGTTTTGGTTTTAGAGCATGAGTTTTGTGGTTGATTTCTCTGTTGCATTGAGATTGTCTTCTCTCTATAAAATATTTCTTATATCTTCTTTGTATCTCTATGGCAGTGAGCTCTCTGTTAGATAGTGAATCCTAATCTAGATAGTGATTAGTTTTGGTGAATTATTTAAACGTTTTGTGACAAATGATTCACTCGCCCCTCTCATTTTTATAATACCAATGAATATTGCTAAATTAAAATAATTTATAATTACAATTTTAGCTTTTAGTTCTTATATTAAAAGATTATAAAACTAATCTATTTAGTTTTTACGACATTACAAAAATTATATTTCAAATAATTTAAATTTTAAAGTTAAATTTATATTTTTTATTTTTTCAAACTAATAATAATAATATTATTATTATTTTTATAAATATAAATATTTTTAGAACATTCTAAACAAAAATAATACTTAAAATAGGATTTAAAATAATTTAAAACTTTCAAAGACAAAATCATATGCAAAAAAGTTAATATGATGGTTGCCAATGAATATGCATGAAAAAGTAAAACAATTTTTATTGTAGGCCATCTACGTGTCATAGAAATAGTCTTATTATGCCTCGGAATAATGCTATTCTCTTGGGATATTTTGCACCACTACAAATATGGCCAATCATAATGAAGAAAAAATAAATTTTAAATTACTTGATATAAAAAAATGCTCATATACATGAACTAAAACATTAAAATATATTTTATTGAAAGAGAATAAAGAATTTAATTGACTTAAATTAAAACATTTAATCACTAGTTAAAATATTCCCCCTCCTAGCCCTAATGGGTGCTGGAAATAAAAAACAACCAACATTTAAAGCTACATGGTATCTTAGTAACTTCTTCTCTGTTGTGACTTAGGGTTTTGGGAGATCTCAGCTGTGAAAGAGTGGAGCCAACTGCAACCCTGGAAATCAGTGTGTAGGGCGACCACCATTTTTATCTCGTCACCATAGTTCATAGGTGTCTTGTTTATAAACAAATTCAATTGTGGAATAGAAGCAATTCTTTTTTGTTTTTCTTGATAAATCAGAGTGGTTTTGATGCAATGCAGGTGCAAGGTCTTCCAAGAGAACGCTGTAGACGGCCCATCGTTTTTGGCCACCGCTTCTTATATGGAGTAAGTTATTCGTTTTTCTTTGGGTACCCACTACTTTGCACTATGCAACAGTCAAAGAGAAAACTTCTGACTGTTAATGGTCTTCTGGAACCAAAATGCAGGAATAAGGAAATAACCGTCACAGGAGAGAGCAGTTGCAAGTGTGCAGGTGGGTGCATTTCCAATCCCTCCAGAAGCAAATGATGTAGCAAAATATTAACACTTTTTAATCATTATCTGGTTAAATGTGTTCTATAAGTCATCAGTCTTGGTGTATTATCAGATTTATCCATCCTTTTGTCACTCTATTGTTAATAAATCCAGATTAGGAGTAAATAAATCCGTAATCTTACCATTACTTATACCTTACAAGTTATTGTCCAGAACTTATTTCTCATTATATAATTATAATTTTTGAATGAAGATGCAAACACACAGAAGTCCGCAGAAATAGAGAAGGTTCCGTCGACGATGAGGGAGCAGGAAGAAGAGCATATGGTGTTGAAGGATAATCAGGCGAGGGCATTCAATCCCTTGACAAAATACACTCGACTGGTGAAGATTGTAAGGAAGAATCTAGTACCTAATATAACGATATATAGCTAAAATAAAATGTAAATCAACAGTTATAACGCATACCTTGTGTATTTTTGTTTATGTTTTATTGAATGATTATGTTTTCCACTGTAGAAAGTTTGATTCAACTGCTGGAGGATAGTTTGTAATTCTGAGTCTTATATTATTTACTAGTATTTGGAATCTACGCTGCATATAATATCACTAAAAATATTATAAATTTGTTTTAGGAAACCATTTAATATTATTAAAATACAAAATGATGCAGTTTTTGTATCAACTGATCTTAAAGTTGATGGGATTTTCTGGGTAATTGTTAAGTTTTAGTTCCATATCGTCCATGTAATATCCTGGCTTAATTTCTCATACAATTTTTTTTCTATTTCACCAAACTGTGTGTGAAGTTATTGCATCAAACAGTTACCAGGCCCACTGCACTGAATTCATATCGATTTGCTTCCTTAAAATAACAGAGTTTATAACAGTTTACTTGCCTCATATGGGTTTCAGGAATTTAATACATGAAAATATTCATAATGACAAATAGATTACTTCCAAATAAGGTTTGTATCATTCTGATTACCACAGAGATGTAAATCAATATACAGTCATATTCCTGACCTGACAGTATAGCGACAGAGACATTCAATCTCCAAGAAATGCTGCTACAGTCCTCCGGGTAAGCTTAATAGCCGTACGGCTTGGTCATAATTTGAAGCGCTACCTATGAATTTGGTCGCCAAGGGTGAGCCACTTTCGTACAGTTACAGGTCTCCAAAGATTGTTGCGGCTACTAATAGAAGGGCCGCTACAATCCAAAAAGCCTCCTATTTTACCTCCTTAGCATGCCATGTGAGCTGGGAGACAGTGTGCTGGGGCTGCGGATATAGGGAATGGTTCGCAGCTCTTAGAGAGGAACCCGCGAGTATGAAATAATGACGATTTCAGACTTCTGGAGGATTACGACTCCGACTTGACCCCAATATTTTCCAATATTGTACAACCTTCATAGCATTGCTGCTTCGATAAAATATATAAATCGATTCCTTCAAAGGAAATTTATGCTAAGAACATGTGCCACGACTCCAGGAATAATTTCCACGGCCCCACTAAAATATTATTATACCTTAGATAGTATGGATGCTTTATAACCTGCAATCAGTATCATCGTTGGAATAATCTGTCGAGGCAAGATCAGGAGTAAGACTAGCACAGTGATATTAAAATAGTATTTATGATCCTCAGATCTTTTGCAAATAATAAACCAGATAGGAATATAAAAATTGATAACTGTAGATATAAACCACTACTTGGTGCTACTTAAGTTCAAATATAAGATCTTTTGGTTGATGCCAAGGCTCACTGTCTCATATTTCTTTCGAAGAAGATCTTATAAATCCATTGAAATATAAACAAATGGTAGTGACCATATTTATATCATAACAAAACACTTGTATTCTATTTTCTGATAATACTTTTCTTCCTCAATATGAAACAAAAAGAAAAAAACCTCATGACTATCACTTTCTTTAATGCTTTGCCTACGGAAATCTGATTTTCTCAAGAAGGATTTTATTATTCATCACCATATGGAATTTTGGAATTGACATAATACAAAAAAATAAGATCATATGCACATCATAATTGTCCCAAAAAACTATCTAATTATCCATCACCAATTCTACAAAGAAGATACCTATCACATATCTAAACTCTTTATAGCAGTGCTTCCTACATGTATATCCTAGCATGCACTTGCATGATTAGTGGAATATTATCCATAAGAACCAAAAAAACCATTCTTATACCATTTTTACTCACCATGGATGCAAGTGCATGCTACGTATGAGTTCGGTCGCCAAGGGTGAGCCACTTTCGTACAGTTACAGGTCTCCAAAGGTTGTTGCGGCTACTAATAGAAGGGCCGCTACAATAAAAAAGCCTCCTATTTTACCTCCTTAGCATGCCACGTGAGCTGGAAGACAGTGTGCTGGGGCTGCAAATATAAGGAATGGTTTGCAGCTCTTAGAAAGGAACGCACGAGTATGAAATAATGACGATTTCAGACTTTTGGAGGCTTACGACACCAACTTGACCCCAATGTTTTCCAATATTGTACAACCTTCATAACATTACTGCTTCGATAAAATAGATAAATCGATTCCTTCAAAGGAAATTTATGCTAAGAACATGTGCCACGACTCCAGGAATAATTTCCACGGCCCCACTAAAATATTATTATACCTTAGATAGTATGGATGCTTTATAACCTGCGATCAGTATCATCGTTGGAATAATCTGTCGAGGCAAGATCAGGAGTAAGACTAGCACAGTGATATTAAAATAGTATTTATGATCCTCAGATTATTTGCAAATAAAAAACCAGATAGGAATATAAAAATTGATAACTGTAGATATAAACCAGTACTTGGTGCTACTTAAGTTCAAATATGAGATCCTTTGGTTGATGCCAAGGCTCGCTGTCTCATATTCCTTTTGAAGAAGATCTTATAAATCCATTCAAATATAAACAAATGGTAGTGACCATATTTATATCATAACAAAACACTTGTATTCTATTTTATGATAGTACTTTTCTTCCACAATATGAAATAAAAAGAAAAACACCTCATGATAATCACTCTCTTTGAGTCTTTGCCTATGGAAACCTGATTTTCTCAAGAAGGATTTTATTATTCATCATCATATGGAATTTTGGAAGTGACATAATACAAAAAATCAGATTATATGCACATCAAAATTGTCCCAAAAACCTATCTAATTTTCCATCACCAATTCTACAAAGAAGATCCCTATCACATATCTAAACTATTTATAGCAGTGCTTTCTACATGCATATCCTAGCATGCACTTGCATGATTAGAGGAATATTATCCATAAGAACCACAAAAAACCATTCCTATACCATTTTTACTCACCATGGATGCATTTTCATGTCACCCTTCTCTATGAAAACTTTCTTGATGATTTAGAAACTGCAAATAAAAGTGAAAACCGCATACATGCTTACCCAATTACTTAATAATTAGTTCAAGGTTGTTGAGAAGGAACCATGACCTTCTCTAATGATCTTCATTTGATGCTTATTGCAATCTTTGTCGTCATGAAATCTTCCAAACCGTTGTGAAGAACCAGAAAAAAGTTCAAAGCACTAGAACAAGTTGACTTGTCTTAGTTCAAACTCATGCTTCAATACCAAAACATTTCTTCCAAATCATGCATGCGGATTTTGACAAAGTCAAGGAATTAAGAATGTAAACTTCCTTTTCCTTCTTTTTTCCCTTTGGGCATTGGAAACCAATATAAGTTTAAAACCTCTAATTTCTCTCTGATTTTATTATTGTGCCTACCAAAGTCTCTCTTCCAAATTTACTCCACTTTAGTCAACTCATTAAAAACCAAAAAAGAAAAAGACTACTTGCAAACACTTAGGTTTTCCAAATTAAACATTTTATTTTTCTGTGGCTACAAATGTTTCAATCTTAGTAGAAATGCAGTGGATTTGGGATACAGTTGATTTTTTCTCTCTCTTTTTTTGAAGGATTTTGAATGAACCAATTTTTGCATATATCATGCAAACTGAGCATTTAAACTTCTATCACAATGGTTTGACAACTAATTTTTGGGCTTTAGGGCCAAGAAACATCTTGACAAACATGTAGCTAGGGTTTTATGGGTGAGAAGCATTTTGCAATCTAGGCCCAAACTTAAGTTTATAATTTTAGGGTTTCAAAATGAATTATAATTTGTAATTATCAAATTCACTTGCAATGTGTTTGAAAACTTTGAAAAGGTTAGAAGGTTGTTCATTTATTTTTTCATCTACCTTGACTAACAAGTAATATTTTTTATTAAGTATAGAGAGATCAAAAGAGTTACATTCATATTACATATGTAGTACTAATATAAGAATACCTTATATTGTTACTATCCCTTTATTTCATTATACTATAATCCCCTATTAACCCATGGCCTGTAAATTCCAATATTTCATTATTGATCCTAATTACATGTACAAAGATACTTTGGTATTAGTTACAGTCTATCCACAATAGAGTTATCATTTCGTTACTAACTGAAGATTATTATATATACCAAAAAGACATAGGAATAGTAGTGTGCATCATGTATTCTTAGGTCAACCACCCTCCTACATTGTGCCCTTCATGCCCAAGAGCGATTTAGCTACTACAATCACCTTCCTGGTAAAGTCTTCAACTCTAAGAGTCCCTGTACCATCTATGCTAGATTCCACCTTTTCAAACTTCTCATTGAATTCTTTCTGAAAGATCTCCAAAGCCTTTAGGAAAACCTCTGTAATAGGCTATCCCACTAACAAGTAATATTGGAAAATCCAAGTTCAATTATAAGTAAGATTTCGGGCCCATTATAATTGATCATTTTATCAACGAAATTCCAGTAAAATTGCTACAAAAATATAAAAGAAGATAAATTTGTTATATATATAATAATATCATTCACCCTTCCAACTTCAAAAAGTACTCAGAAATATGTGATCAACAATCTTCCTAAAATTTACTATAAAAATGTTATAGGTTGATGTGAAGATTCAAATACAAAGAGAAGATTTCTAAAATAGTAAATAATAATATTTCTAAAAATGCTTATGTTTTTGCATAATTTATAAATCTTCACTTTGTATTTGAATCTTCGCATCAACCTATAACATTTTTTAGTAAATTTCAAGAAGGAAGTTGATCACATATTTCTGAGTACTTTTTCAAGTTGCAAGGGTGAATGGTATTATTATATATAAAATAAATTTTTCTTTTATAAATATTTATGTAACAAATTTAATTGAATTTCATTAATAAAATGATCAATTATAATGGCCCTGAAATAATACTTATAATTTAACTTAGATTTTCTAATATTAATTATTAGTGGGACAACCTAGTATAGTGGTTTTTCTAAAGGATATGGAGATCTTTCAAAAGTAATTCAATAAGAAGGTTTACAAGGTGGAAACTAGCACAGATGGTGGAGGGACTCTTAGAGTTGAATATTTTACCAGGGAGGAGGTTGCAAGAGTTGAAGCCCTCTTGGGCATTAAGGGAACAATACATTAGCGTAAAGGACTTGCGAACACATGATGCACACTACTATCCCTATGTCTTTTTGGTATACGTTATACTATTTAGTTAGTAAGGATGTGATAACTCTACTATGGATTGACCGTAACTGATACCAAGGTATATTTGTACATGTAATTATGATTAGTAATAAAATATTGGAATTTGCAAAAAATTGGTTAATAAGGGATGATAGTATAATGAAATTAAGGGATAGTAACAATGTAAGGGATTCTTACAGTAGTACTACTTATGTAATTTGAATGTAACTCTTTTTTATCTCTCTATATTTAATAAAAAATATTACTTGTTAGCCAAGTTATAAGACAAATTAAATGAACAATATTTTTGGCTTTTCAAAGTTGTCAAACATGTATTACATGTGAATTTGTAAATTATTACAAATTCTTAATCATTTTGAAACCTTAAAATTATAAAATGAAGTTTGTGCCCAAACTGCAAAATGATTCTCAACAAAAATACCCTAGCTACATGTTTGTCAAAATGCTTCTGTTCCCTAAAGCCAAAAATATATTTTTCAAACCATTGCGATAGAAGTTGGAATTTTCAAATTGCAGAATATATGCAAAAATGGGTTCATTCAAATGCCTTCAAAAAAACAAAACAGAAAATTTCAAGTATATCCTAGATCCACTACATTTCTACTAAGTTCCCAATAGTTGTAGTTACTAAAAAAGAAATCTAATTTGGAAAACTTGTGTTTTAATCGAGCTTTTTCTTTTTGGTTTTCAATTAGTTGACTGAGAGTGGAGCAGATTTAGAAGAGATACTTTGGAAAATGCAATAAAAATCAGAGAAAAAAGGAGTGGTTTAAAACTTATATTGGTTTCCAATGCCAAAAAGGAAATAGAAAGGAAAAGGATGTTTATATTGTCAATGCCTTGACTTTGTAAAGATCCACATGCATGAGTTTGAAGGAGAGTTTTGTTTTTAGAGCATTAGTTTTGTGGTGGATTTCTCTGTTGCATTGAGATTGTCTTCTCTCTATAAGATATTTCTTCTATCTTCTTTGTATATCTATGGAAGTGAGCCCTGTTAGATAGTGAATCCTAATCTAGATAGTGAGTCCTAATTCAGACAGTGAGTTCTAATCTAGATAGTGAGTCCTAATTGAGATAGTGAGTCCTTGTTTTGGAAGTGAGCGTTCTAGTAGTGAGCCTTTTGCAATCAGTTTTGATATTCTCTATAGTGTGAGCTGGTTCTCACTATGGTTTTTTCCTTATTGGGTTTTCCATGTAAATCTGGTATTGTTGTGTTTGTGTGGTGATTTTAAGTTACTGCACTTGTACTTAATGTTTATTCATTTAAGCAGTATTAAAGATTAGTTTTGGTGAATTATTTAAAGGTTTTGTGACAAATGATTCACTCGCCCCTCTCATTTTTATAATTCCATGTGTGGAGAAGCAGGGGACTTCCTCTTCGTATTAGCCCGGGTGTGAGTCGGAATCCCTTCAGCAACAGATCTGCTACAACCTCTGTCCACATCCAAGTCCACGACCAGTCAGCCCTTTCGATTTTTTTCTAACTTTTCCACCATAATATTGATGATAATGGCATTGTGCCTGGCAATTTTGTAATTATTTGCCATAGTGGCCCTGATATTTTGGCCAATCTTGGACATATTGCTCTCGAGCCTAGTTCCCAATAGTTGTAGTTACGAAAAAAGAAAAATCTAAATTTGGAAAACCTGTGTTTGAAAATCAGGCTTTTTCTTTTTTGGTTTTCAAATAGTTGACTGAAGTGGAGCAGATTTAGAAGAGATACTTTGGAAAATGCAATAAAAATCAGAGAAAAAGGAGTGGTTTAAAACTTATATTGGTTTCCAATGCCAAAAGGGAAATAGAAAGGAAAGTGAAGTTTATATTGTTAATTCCTTGACTTTGTAAAGATTCACCTGCATGAGTTTGAAGGAGAGTTTTGTTTTTAGAGCATTAGTTTTGTGGTGGATTTCTCTGTTGCATTGAGATTTTCTTCTCTCTATAAGATATTTCTTCTATCTTCTTTGTATCTCTATGGCAGTGAACCCTGTTAGATAGTGAATCCTAATCTAGATACTGAGTCCTAATTTAGATAGTGAATTCTAATCTAGATAGTGAGTCCTAATTGAGATAGTGAGTCCTTGTTTTGGAAGTGAGCCTTCTAGTAGTGAGCCTTTTGCAATCAGTTTTGATATTCTCTATAGTGTGAGCTGGTTCTCACTATGGTTTTTTCCTTATGGGGTTTTCCATGTAAATCTGGTATTGTTGTGTTTATGTGATGATTTTCAGTTACTGCACTTGTACTTAATGTTTATTCATTTAAGCAGTATTAAAGATTAGTTTTGGTGAATTATTTAAAGGTTTTTTTGACAAATGATTCACTCGCCCCTCTCATTTTTATAATACCAACGAATATTGCTAAATTAAAAAAATTATAATTTCAGCTTTTAGTTCTTGTATTAAAAGATTATAAAAATAATCTATTTAGTTTTTATGACATTACAAAAATTATATTTCAAATAATTTAAATTTTAAAGTTAAATTTATATTTTTTATTTTTGAAAATAATAATAATAATAATAATAATATGATTTTTATAAATATAA
Organism: Sequoia sempervirens; assembly: GCA_007258455.2. Lineage (NCBI taxonomy): Eukaryota > Viridiplantae > Streptophyta > Pinopsida > Cupressales > Cupressaceae > Sequoia > Sequoia sempervirens. The sequence goes on from VDFB02155613.1 coordinate 21,225, forward strand.
ATATTTTTAGAACATTCTAAACAAAAATAATACTTAAAATAGGATTTTAAATAATTTAAAACTTTCAAACACAAAATCATATGCAAAAAAGTTAATATAATGGTTGCCAATGAATATGCATGGAAAAAAATGGGCGGGGGCCCTAGCTCGGTTGGCTAAGTATTTCCTGTTGCAGGTAGCTGGTCACGAGTTCTAGTCTCCGCCGTCCCGTGGTACCGGAGGGCGTGTCGGTACCGGAGGGTGTGTCGCGCCAGTGTTGCCGGAGGGTGTGTCGCGCCAGTGTTGCCGGAGGGTGTGTCGCGCCAGTGTTGCCGGAGGGTGTGTCCACTGCAGTTTATAGGGGGCAGTGCTATACAAACCCGATTTCTGCAGCCTAAAAAAAAAAGAATATGCATTGAAAAGTAAAACAATTTATTAGAAATAGTCTTATTATGCCTCAGAATAATGCTATTCTCTTGGGATATTTTGCACCACTAAAAACATGGCCAATCATAATGAAGAAAAAATAAATTTTAAATTACTTGATATAAAAAAATGCTCATATACATGAACTAAAACATTAAAATATATTTTATTGAAAGAAAATAAAGAATTTAATTGGCTTAA
>VDFB02155614.1:0-106224 GCA_007258455.2 Sequoia sempervirens
TTCTTTGAATCAAATCCTTCTCCTTAGATGTCTTCAAGATTTTTCTTTTCATCATCAAACTTTCACCTACTTCAGGAGCAACAAGAAGACTATTTGAGTTTGAAATTTCAGGCTCATCTTCATGAACCATTTGTGCTCTCCTTTCATTCTTCCTTTCTCCTCCACTAGATGTTGAACCAAGTTTTTCAGGGCATTTCCAAGAAGGATGACCAAGCTATTGGAAATTATAACACCTCCCTGCAAAAATGTTAGGATTCCTTCCACCACCAAATCTGCCCCTTGTGCCTTGATAACCACCTCTAAAATCTGCAACTTGCTCATCTCTTTTGTTCGGCTCTTCATGATTCCCATTTTCTTGTATTGGAGTAGAGAAAGATCCTCTTGCTCTTGTTATGCTGCCTCTTCCTCTAACAGTCTTCTCTTGTCTTCTTTTTACTTTCTCTTCAGCCTTCAATGCCATTTGATAATATTCTTCTACACTCCTAGGATTTGTCAAAGCCAATTCATCCTGTATGTTCAATCTCAAACCACCCAAGTACCTAGCAATTTTCTCATCCTCATTCTCATTATGGTTAGATCTCATACTTATTTTGTAAAACTCTTTGGTGTAAGCCTTTACATCCATTTCCTTTTACCTTAAACTTTGCAACCTCTTAAACATCTGAATAGAATAATTAGAAGGGAGAATTTTACCTTTCACTTTAGCCACCATCTTGTCCCATGATACAATTTTGGATTTTCCTTTCTTCCTTCTCTCTGATTGCAGATAATTCCACCACAATAGTGCATGACCTTTTAGCTTTGTTTTTGCAATCTTGACTCTCTGTTCCTCTGGAATATCTTCACACTCAAAATAGTTGTCCAAAGATGCTATCCAATCTAGCAACTCTTCTTCATTCAGGTTTCCACCAAACTTTTGAACATTAATTTTCACCTTATACTTATCACATTTGACTGCCTTCAACAATTTGGTCATTCTTTGATCTTCTGGATCAAGTTCTTCCTGAACATTTTCAAACTCTCCTTCATCTTCATCCTCTGAATCACTGCTTTCAACTTCTTTTCTTCTCTTGTTTGTCTCTAAGGCTTCCAATCTCTCTTTCAATTCTCTGATCTCTCTAATATACTAACTCTTCAAGTCATTCATCTCCTTTTTCGTATTCTTTACTTTTGGAGCCATCCTCTCAGTTTTGCCTCTCCACCTTCCAATCTTTCTTTCACAAACTACAATCTTCTTCCACAAAGATCTGCTACCTTCGCTCTGATACCACTTGATAACAACTAGGGGAGGTCCTAAAACACAGTCAACACAATATCAACCAACAACAACTTGTCATATTACCAAAACCTCAAACTCATAATATCACATCAAATCCACTCTATTCCTCGTAGCATCACAAACTGACTCAATTGGGTATTTCACTCCAATGAGATCCTCTCAGACTGGGACCAACAAATTTTTAGGAACCCATTAAGGTGTTCAAAAACATATCAACAAATCACAATAGACTTCTTTCTAACAACTTCAACAAAATTAGGTTTCTACACCTTCAAGCCCTCAAATTAGGCCTATTTTCCAAAGGACTTTGCCTCAAAACGTTCCCAAATCCACCAAACTCAAGTGGCAGAAATTTAAATCACAAAACCCTCCTTTTAAGCCAAAAAACTATGGTTTTATTGGAAAACACACATCCAATCTTCAAAAAACCCTGAAATCACTTCAAACAAGACCTAGTAGATCTGTACAAACTCAACACAACATCTAATGACACTGCCCCAACACAATACACACTTTAACATATCAAAACCTCTCAAATTCTCATGGAAAACACACTTGAAGACATTGGAGCCCATTTGCAGACCCATGCATGTCGTTAGGAGGGATTTGGAAGTATAACTGATCAGTGCCTACTTCTATGGAAATTTGGTAAGGTTGACCTAGATCTAGAGCCATCATAGGAAAGGAGCATACAATAGATCACTCACAACCCTATAACACTTCAAACATAGGTGTTTGTGGCCTATCTTAGGCGGAATGTCATCTCATATTTGGTTATGAACGAAGATTAATATCAAAGGATGTGTTTCCCAAAGGAAATACCAAAGTGTTGAGCCCTATCTACAACAGGGGCAAGGGTTTTTCAGCTGCAAATTTGGTACTATACCTTTGTAACAGGCCCAATGTGAACTAGGTGCTGCTACGAACATTGTTAATTCTTGAGTATTCTATTTTTTTCTCTTTGCGTATTTCATATTTGCACTTATATAATTGGGTGATTATCAGACTTGTTATCTTCTAGTAGTAGTGAATGGTTAAAAATCTAATTTGTCCATCCAATTCAGTGGAAGTAGGGTTAGTAGTTTTATTTTCTCCGTATTTGTGCATGATTTGAAAATTCTCATTAATTTCCTACTCATCGATTATTTGCACATTTGATTATTTAAAATTTTATACTCTAGATTTGTAATTTGAAACTGTTCAAATCTGCCTACCAAACCCTAGGATCTTACACTCCTAGCTTTTAAAAAAATCCAAACTCAATGCAAACACACCAAACTTTTGATACCACATCTTAAGTAACTATTTTAGAATATACAATAAATGTTTCATCCTACAAATCAAATGTTACTTTCTTTTCACAAAAAAAATTGTTAGATTGTCGTGTATAAATCTCCTCTTCAAGATCCTCATGCAAGAAAGTAGTTTTAAGGCCCATTTACTCAATTTCATAAATATAAATTGCAGCTATAGATATTAGAAATCTAATAGAAGATAACCTTACATCATGAGATAATTTTTTCCCAAAACCATCTTACTTTTTAGGAGTAGCCCTTGGTTTGCAATTTGGCCTTGTACCAAAATAATCATACATTTGCATCAATCTTCATTTTATACACCCACTTACAACCAATGGGTTTTCTTCCCATAGGAAAACTAACAAGAGCTCCTCATACATGGCCTACATCCAAGACTCTTTATCCTTCAAAGAGAGAGCCTCCTTGAAAGATTTTTGTTCATCAATTGTAAATAACAAAATAAATACACAACAAAAATTTAGTGGACTATACCTATCAACTATATTGTGTTGTCATGTGGATTGTTCTATAGCAAGAGTAAGGGGCTTTGCCTATTATTTTGCATGCTCAACCTATTTTTCTTACTTAGAACTCTTATCTAAACCCTCTTTTTCCTTTTCATCCTCTAATCCATCATCGTGTTCTTCAACAAGTGCATCTTATTTTCATTGTTTTTCTTAAAATGTCGTATTTTATTTCCTTATTTTTCCTTTGGCTATTTAGGATCTAAAATTTTTGTAAACTCTTCGAAAATCACTCCTATAGAATATACCATTTTTGAGGTTAGTGGATTCCAAAGCATATAACTTTTTACATTCTTACAATAACCAACAAAGATGCATTTTTGTGTTTTTAGATCCAATTTGGATATTTTTTCCTTGTCCACATGAACACAATCCTCATAACTAAATACCCTTAAATATGAAATGATTTTTTTCTTACCTATCCATACTTCATAAGGAGTTTTATCAAAGAGCCAAATAAGGAGATTTATTAATCAAATAATAAACAATACTTACAACCTCTGTCTAAAAACATCAGATCTAGCTACATACCACTCAACATACATCTATCTTTTTCTAAGAAGGTTCATTTTATTTTTCTGTCACCTCATTTTTCTTAGGAGGGCATGGAGTGGTCATTTGTGGAACAATATACCTATCCTTATAAGATTCATTGAATTCCTTAGAATAGTATCAATCTCATTGTCAAATCTTATCACCCTTATTTTATAATGTTTGCTTTTCAACAAACTTTAAATTTCTTTATCTTAGTGAAAACTTCATATTTAGAATGCATAAACTAAATCTAGGTGTATCTTGAGATGTAGTCAATAAATGCAACACAATAACAAGACTTTCCCATAGATTTATCGTTTATTGGAGAAAATATATCCAAATGAATAATCTCTAACAATCATTAGCTTTGCAACTTCTTGAAGGAAAATACACTCTATTCTATTTGCCAAACACACAATGTTCACATAAATCAAAATACTCATTAGAATAAAAACCACCAACTCACTTTTTATTAATAAGAGTCATAAGACCCTTTTCATCAATGTGGCTCAAATTTTGGTGCCTCAACATGTATTTTCAATGTTGGTTACATTGACAGAGTTACAAAAGTAGAGTTATTCAACCTTAACAAAGTCTACATGAGATGCCTTACCAACCACCAAAATGCTTATCAACTTACAACTAATGAGTAGGAGGTATTTTCCACAGTGTGTCAAATTGTGATATTGCTATTAGGATTCAATCGTGTAGTTTTACGAGTCAAACTCATTGACCCATGTTTGATGAGTAGTGGTTCACAAGAACCCATCGCTCATGATAATGAATGGTCCACTTAGCACTCATTGCATCTAGGTGATGGTCACAAAGGTGAAGTATTTGGCCTTCCCTGGAGGTCACCCATCCCAGTACTACTCCAACTCAAGCGCACTTAACCATGGAGTTTTCCCCAAGGTTAAGCCCACTTAGCTTGCAACCCCATAGTTGAATCCTGATAGCAATATCACAACTTACAACTAGACTTATCAAATGTCACACTTCCTTGAATCATTCAACTTGAATACAAAATCCAAATTTCTAGCAAGTCTAGGAATATATAAAACACTAGTAAGAGTTGTCACCTTCCCATCACCAAAACACAATTATACCTTCACATGACCAATAATTTGATGTGAATTGTTGTCACTTAGATACTCTTCTTCTCCATTATATAAATGATAGGAAGAGAACCACTCCTTGTGAGGAGTCATGTGATATAAATAGTTTGAGTCAATCATTATGATTCGTCATAAATTACCTCAGTAAAAATGAATAAGACTTTGTCACCTTCATGAGAGTATTTATTAGTGGAGGAGTCAAAAGTCTTCTTATTTCTACACTCCTTCAAATGATCTTGTTTTCCATTATTCCAACACTTACATTTTACTCTTCATTGGAGTCTTAGAATAAAATTCAGAGATAGATATCTTGGTAAACTTTTTTGATCCTCTTTTGACTCTTCTTTAACCTTAGGCCTTCCTTGAACATGCAATACATCCTTTTAGCTCTCTTCCATAGATTTTCTCCTTATTTACTTTGTAAGAAAAGTAGCAACAAGGAAATCCAACTTTGGATTCATCATCTATCTACTTAGAGCAAGGATTATGCTTTCTTGTGATTTTAGCAAAGATCAAAGTAATAGTATACTTTTATCCTCCTCATCTATCATAACATCAATAGATGCTAATTGACTCAAAAGAAAATTAAATATATTCAAATGTTCTACCACAAAGTACCCCCATCTTTCATTTTTAACGAATATAGTTTATTTTTAGATACAATTTATTTACCACTCTTTTCTTGGTAGGTCTCATTAATTCTTTTCCAAACAATATATGTGGTGGTCTCCTTAGAAAAATTAGCAAGGCCATGTTTGTAAGACAACCAAATAATTTATCACTCCTTTTATCTAGCTTCTTCTAATATCATCAAACATATCATCTAGCTTTTTTTGTGTGATTGGAAATCGTGCCAATTCAAATGATTTAGACTATTAAAATCAAACAATACAAAAATCAAATAAACACTCAAGATAAGGCAAATGAAGATCAAACCAACATAGAATATATCAAAAATAAACTATGTTAACCTTCTTGTTGTATAGATTTTCTCACGATGCTTGATTCAATGTATGCCCACTTACAATTTTGATAGCATAAAAACACTTCAATGCAAAGGTGGGTGATTATGAAAAAATGACTAAGTGTTTGGATATATAGTTTGAGGGTGAAAATGAGATGAAGGGTCGAGATTTGCTCAAGAGATCAATGGCTAAGAGGAGAGGTGATATCTCAACTCATGGGGTGGTGCCAAGTGGCACCATGAGAGGACTTGAGAGGGGAGATGGTATTTTGGAGTGTAAGAGGAGATCTTGCCATAAAGGCACAATTTTTTCTCACACTCCAAAGGGGAGGGAGTGATAAGAATATTTTTTAAAATTCCTTTTGGGGATTTTTTGATGAAAGACCCATGTGCCCAAGGACATGGGGTCTTTTCCAAAAGGGAAAAAATTTAATGTTGAGGGGACAAAGTGGTGTGCACATGATTAGGAGGGTAGATTTCATGGAGATTAAGGGGTTTATGGAAAATGATGGAGGATGTGACATGTGAGAATAATAAAATATATAAATAATTATTTACTTAATTTTTAGAAGAAAGGAAATAAGGATGGGTAAATAATTAGGAATAAATATTTACCTTAGGTTGAACTTTAGGGAGAATAGAGGGAATGATTTTAGACAAATATCAGGATGGTGAATATTAGTTAAATAACAAAAAATATTATTTAATTTATATAGGGATCAGGATAAGATGAATTAGGGTAAATTGACCAAATGTAACGATCAATTTTAGGTGTCTATATTTTCTCCTCTTTGACATGATGTTATGATGTAGCATCATTTCAAAGAATATTAAAATATAACACTTGGAACAAAATGGTTATATTTAAGAAGATTCCCTAGTCATTCAAAGGAGTGACTAGGAAGAAAGATGATGGGAGTGAAGATAAGGGTTGGGATTAGGATGTCCCCTCGAGAGGATAGATGAGTTTGGGAAAAAAATGAGTGTGTTGTTGAAATGGATGGGAGGATGCAAGTAGAGGAGGAAGAGGATGAAAGATGATGGATAAAAGGGGGGATGGAAGGAGGAAGAGATAATAGGAGGAGATGACAAGAAATCAATTATGCACAAAAGATTCAAAGACAAAAATGGTGTTGCATTGGGAAAGCTAAAAATCTAGGATTGATTGATAATGGATGGAGTGTTGATGTGGGAATGATATATCTCAAAATAGCACAATATTAGGAAGGATACATCCTGATGATGATTGAATTTGGATCAAGGCTTATAACAAGGCTAGGAGCAAGATCACATTTGTAATTGGATGACTTATTCTAGATTGCATAACTAGATGTAGGGATTAATATTTTCTTGCAATTTTGGATTGCGAGGAGTTTTTGGATTTCATGGAAGCAATGAATTGATGGAATGGATGGAGATGATGGATAAAAATATGCTTATAATAAAAAATCTATTAGCCTAAAATGAACCTAATGGATAATGAAATGATGAGGATGAGTGAAAAGATGCTTAGAATAATAAATCTATAGCCTAAAATTAACTTAATGGATAATAAAATGATAGGAGTAAGATGCATATGATGGTTTGTGGATGCATGCATCGTGCCATGGTACATAAAACTTAGAAACATGATGCACAAAAGAGGGAAGATAGAAGAAGGCTACATGTGCACATAAAATACATGATTAAGTGGGGTCAAGGGAAATAGATGGAATAGATATATGGGGTATATAAAAGGTGGGATAAATGGACTAGAAACATGTAGGATAAATGGATGGGGGGATGTGAAAGTTCCAAATTAAAACTACCATGTAGTGAGCACTTAATTTGATATAGCATGGGATACTATGCATCAAAGTATGAGTAACTAGGGTGACTTTGTGTCATATGTATAAGATCGACTCAACAAACAAGACGATTAATCCAACATCTCACAAAGTCATGCAGGAACCTAAGGTTGTTCACTGGAAGGCAACACAGAGGGTTTTGAGATAAATTTGTGGTACCATGGCGTATGGCTTGGAATATAAGCATAATGCAAAATTTTCATTGTATGGATACATAGATGCAGACTATGTAGGTTCAATGGATGATAGGAAATCTACTTCAGGCTTCATTTTCTTTCTGGGATTTGGTCCGATTTCTTGGGGGAACAAAAAGCAAACCACTGTTGCTCTCTCTTCCACAGAGGTAGAATATCACACTACAGGGGGGCTGTCTATGAGGCGATATGGTTATGTCACATTTTGACAGGTATGGGTGTTCCTGATACAGGTTCTACCACTTTGTTCTACGACAATCAAAATATGTTGAAGCTTGTTCGCAATTCGGTCTTTCATGAGCGTACCAAGCATATTGAGGTTTAGTGCCATTATATCCGTGAGCATGTTCAACAATAAAATATACAACTCCCATTTTGTCTGACTCAAGAGTAGCGTGCAGAATTTTTTACCAAATCACTTGTAGCTGTGAAGTTCGAGGCTTTTCGAACTTTCATGCTTTGGTCTCTTGGGCATATGTTGTAATAAGGGGGGTGTTAGAATATATTTTTTATGACATCATTATTATAATATATAACTATTCAAGTAATTATAATGTAGTTGATTGGGTATGCTCGATCAGGTTGGTAAATAACCAACCTTTCTTTGAATTTATTGATGCCTTCCCTCATAATCAATTTGCTTGTTTGCTCTCAATTGTTCATCAAATTTCACATTTAAATGAAACAAAAAAATCTATAATATTCATATTCTACAACACAAAACTATAAACCTTGTACTTAAAAATAACAAACATATAAAACATAAAAAATTAGTTCTTAAGACAAGTAAACATAAAATACACAAATGAGTCAAAACTCTAATACAAACAAAAATGTATAAAAAATTTGCATTCAATGAACATAAAACATCAAAAGTGATATTTTAATTTGTCAAAGATGGAATTTAAACCTCATATTTAGACTACTAGAAATTAAGTATAGACCTTAGAAAAAACATATTCACTTTCAAATAAATAGAAAAACAACATAAAAAAATCGCATTCACACATTTGCTAGAATATCAAAGCATGTCAAAACTTAAGTTTGTAGCCTTAAACAACAAAGAGAACACAAAATAAAAAATAATATCCAAACAAACATAAAATATAAAAAGGTGATATCTTAATGTGTTAAAGATAGGATTTAAGCTCACATCTTTAAAATGTTAGGACTTAAGTATAGGCCTTATATGACAAATAGAACAAAAAAAACTTCACAATCAACTAAACATAAAAAAATTACGTTTAAATGAAATAAAAAGAATCTATAATATTCATATTCAACAACACAAAACTATAAACATTGTACTAAAAAATAACAAACAATAAAACATAAAAAAAATAGTTCTTAAGAAATAAACATAAAATACACAAAAATATAAAGAACACAAAAGAGTTAAAATTCTAATATAAACAAAAATGTACAAAATTTTTACATTCAAATGAACATAAAACATCACAAGTGATATTTTAATTTGTTAAAGATGGGATTTAAAGCCTCATATTTAGACTACTAGAAATTAAGTATAGACGTTAGAAAAAACATATTCACATTCAAATAAATAGAAAAACAACATAAAAGAATTCACATTCATACTTTTGTTAGAATATCAAAACATACCCAAACTTAAATTCATAGACTTAAAGACAAAGAGAATGCAAAACAAAAATATATTCAAATGAACATTAAACATAAAAATATATTTAAGTTACTAAAGATGTGATTTAAATTCACAATAACAAACAAATAAAACATTAAAAAATAATTCTTAAAACAAAAAAACATAAACTACACAAAAATATATATCAAATTAAAATTTGTGTTCACTACATTTTAATCAGTAGTCATAAATATTCAACAACACAATTTAACCATAAATCTTGTAATAGAAATAACAAACAAAAAAACAAAACAAAAATTTAAGACAAATAAAAAATAAAATATAAAAATACATTTTAAATCAGTCATAAATATTCAATAATACAGAATTATAAACTTTATACTAAAAAAATAACAAACAAATAAAACATAAAAAATTAATTCTTTAAAAAATACAAATTTTTTTTTTCAAAATTGCATTCATTACATTACGATCAACCACAATGTTGAGAGTGGGATTTGAACCCACGCCCTTTCGGACCAGAACCTTAATCTGGCGCCTTAGACCAACTCGGCCATCTCAACATATGAAACTCATTGTTCCGAAAAAGTGCTTTTCTTCGGTTTTCCCAGTTATATGATGGACTCGGTTTTACTGTTAACATCAGTTTGAATTAACAGATGATTAGCTGAATTGTAAATGTTAAAGTGTTCTTTAGAAAAAATAAGATAATTTTAAAAAGTGGCGTATCCTTTAAAAAAAAAAGAAAATGTAGAAAATGCATTAGTTTAATTTCTTTTGTTTAGGGCATACAAACTACAATTCTTAAAGTATGCTAACTAAAACTATCTTTCATTTTTGTGCATTTTGTGGGCACCAAAATCATATTTTATGCATAAAAAATATTTTGACAATTATGTTTTGTTAAAAATTGAAGAAGTTGAATTGATTTTCTATTTGTAGTTAATACATGGATTTAAAAATCTTTAAATAGATAATATGTATGGAGAGATGTGTCTCTTGCATGAGACTTGACTGTATATTACAAATGTGACATAGTGTGATTAAATATAGTTTATATTTTCAACACTCCCCTCCTAAACTTTATTTTTTCACGCAACTTAACTAGATGATGGAAACTATCTATAACAATAGGTTTATTAGCTAGTCATGTACAAATGAAGAATATTTAACACCAATGACTTCTCAAAAGTATAAAAACTTATCCTTGTTTTGAATAGTCTTGATTTCTTTTGTCCATCATTATCCATAATAAGACAGTCTTCATAGTTGTATCAATTAAGGAAGTCAAGCATTCTTAATGATCTTTGCAATCAAAACCTTCACAACTTTGATCACGATCTCTACCATCAATCCTACAACTTCAATTATCTTTGCAATCAAAACCTTCACAACTTTGATCACGATCTCTACCATCAATCCTACAACTTCAATTATCTTTGCAATCAATGCTATAGTTTTTAAGGTTCAACAATGATCTTTGCAATTAACATTACAACCATTTAGCAATGATCTCTTATGGTCAACACTACAAGTTTTAGGTTCAACAATGATCTATGCGATCAAGGCTACAAAATTTTAGGTTCAACAATAATTTTGTGATCAACATTACAACCATTTAACAATGATCTCTTACGATCAACACTACAATTTTTTAGGTTCAACAACGGTCTTTGTGATCAATGTTACAACTATTCCACAATGATCTTTACAATCAACACCACAACGTTTTAGATTCAACAATGATCTTTATGATCAATAGTACATATTTCACATATATAAATGCTCCAATTCTAAACCTCACACCTCTACATGGATATAATTCAAGCCCCTTATAGTGGTTAAATATTTATATATTAAATTATATGGTTTTTATGATGATATCTAACCTTGCATGAGTGTTATTTTGTTTGACATAAGAATATATATGCTTGTACAACATTTTGAACATATTTGTGACCTTTTATCAGTTAGACATGCCAATCCATCAACAATCCATTTGTATACTATCTTTTAGAGGTTGTTTCTTCCACTTTCTATCCAACATAATTTTTCAAAATGATTCTTCAATCCACAAATACTACAAGGATGAAGATCCCAACACATTTTATTTATGTTCATGCATATGACAATGAGAACACTACATAAAGTACATTCCTTGAGCTGATTCGTTTGAACTTGTAATAATTGTAACATCATTTTTATTCATTTCACCACTAACATATCCAAGGCCTTCATTTTTTGGCCTCATTGTTGACTCAATGGGCTCTACAATTTCTTATCCATATTTTCCTAGACCTTTTCCTTCATAACTCATTCTTTTCATTATCTTAAAACCAATATTTTTTGGAGAACATCCTTTGTCATTATTGTCACAACTAGCAAGAGTTGTAGATTCAAAAATATTGTTACTTCCAACCTTAGACTCTATATCCGATGGAACTTCAGCTATAGCACACAAATCATGTGTATCACATGAGGTATCACATAGTGTAAGCTTAAACCTTAGGCACTAATTTTCTTTTAGGTATGTTTCAAGTAATTGATTTTAAAAAATATTTTATTCTTTCAATTTTGATTTTTCTTCTTCTTGTGATCTATTTTCCTCTTCTAATTCTTCATTTTTCTTTCTAATTTTTTCAAGTTGTTCTTCCAAAATACTTTTTTCACTCATTAAACTTATTTTGTATCTTTTCAAACATAAATTTTAACAAATACTATATACTTCATCAAATGTTGTGAAAATTTTAAGAAAAATTGTGATCACATTTCTTCTTTGAAATGCCAATAATAGATGTAGATAGACTTTCTTCTAAAGCTACAATTTTTTCCCAACTATCTTTTACCACATGCAATTTTCTTCTCAAATTGATATCTTTCTTGGAAATTTCAAGCTCTTCAAAATCTACGATCCTTAGAAACTATTTTGCTTGTCCCTTGTTGCGACTTGTCTCTCACGATCTACCTTCTAAATTATCTTCAACAATCTATAATATCTTTTGAACTATTTCCATTAGAAGTTTCAATCTTCCACCTAATGTCTTCTCTGGCTGCCCTCTTGCTCGCCACAAGGGTGCTGCTACTTGGTGGAAGAATTCTCTCTCGGACCATCTCACGGTTGGTTCTCCCATTTCAGATGATTCCTCTAAGGAGGGTGACCCTCCCTTGTCTGCTCCCTTGGAGTCAGACCCTTTCCGGGCTCCTCTTCTGGCCCACCCTTCTGCAGAACCTTCTGTTGTCGTTGTGTCGTCAGTGCCTGCCCGTCCTCTTTTGGCATGCCCTTCCGCGGAACCTTCTGCTATCGCTGTGTCGTTAGAGTTTGCCCGTCTCTCGTCGATTGACTCTACTGGTCCTTTGTTCCCTCATGTCTTCTCTTCTTCATTGTCGACTCCCTCGCTGCGTGATGGCTCCTCGCTCGGGGTGGCTATTGTGGATCTGCTCCCCTCGCCTCACTTGGTGGATTTCGATTCTGAAGCTTCCTGGTCAGTTGTGTTGAGGAAGAAGGGACTCCCCAAATCCATTGTCTCTTCGCAACCTCGGGTTTTGGGAGTTAGATTAGTCCCCTCTGGTTCTGGGGTTGTCTAATTCTTGTTTTGTTTTTCTATAACTGTCAGTCAGCTGTCTCTGTTTGTTTCTCTTCTAGTTCATTTGGTTTGAACTAGCTTCCTTTAGCCCTCTAGACTCTCTGTGTAAAGGGTACAACACCCTGTAAATGCTACTTATCTTATCAAAAGCAAATAAGATTACAACTTCAATCTATAGCTTTAATCTCTCTTCCACAAGATTTGACAGTTTTTTCCCAAACATGCAACAAACTTTTCTAAATTTTACAATTGTTTCTTAGGCAATGATGATTTTGATAAACCTGAACATATCTACATGCATTATCTTTTCCTCTTGTCTTAGGCTAATCTTATATGCATTATCTTTTCCTCTTGTCTTAGGCTAATCTTATATTTTTTCTAGCTACATGCATTATCTTTTCCTCTTGTCTTAGGCTAATCTTATATTTTTTCTAGCTACAGATCCTTTTTCACTTTTGAGGGTAACTTTTTTTCTTCTGTTACGTGACTCTAATCTTCAATTTTTCGGCTTCCACTACACCTTCAATCACTATTCTTTGTCTTCATATTCGACAAATATTCCTTCAAGACCATGACTTATTATTGGCAGTAAGGTATGATAATCTTTCTATTAACGAAACCAACCAATGAAACCTTCCATATTCTTTCGAGTATTAGAAATTCCAACTACTTGTTTGCTTGTCCTTATCGATCATGAGAATCATCAAGGGCTATTTGTCCTTACAGCTTGTCTGCTTAGCATTACCATTAATCCCCACAAGAACACACACCATTCACAAAAATGATGGAAGCGACCGGTATCTCTTAAAATAATTTCTCTTAGCAAATCTTTGAAATGAACTTGGAAGCAATGTGACAATTACACATACGAAAGTTCTTAAATATTTGAAGTGGTATGCCAAATGGTGTGCTTATCAACCCAAAAGCAATATCTAGCTTTTCACTATGATGGTCAAGAATGTGTTCTTTTTGTTCCTCCACATTATAAAACAAGGTGCTAATATTAAGAAGGTATCTAGATTCCTTTTCTAATTGCATATTATATCTTATTTGTTTGCAGGTGTGTTTTCAATAATGAATTTATCTACAATATTTCAAACTTCAATTCAGTTATATTTTCATTCGTTTTTTATCTCTTTATCTCTCACCGATCTTCCTCTTCAAACTCATGCAAATTCAATCAGCCTACATTTTGAATAGTTAGATCTTCCACAATCTTCTTGCTCTAATATCAATTATTAAAAATTGGAGAGCTTGAATTGATTCTCTATTTGCAACTAATAAATGGATATAAAGATCGTTAAATAGATAACATGTATGGAGAGATACGTCTCTTGCATGAGACATGACTATACATGAAAAATGTGGCAATGAGATGCTTTTTCTTGAGATTTCAAGAGGAAATATGGCAGATCCAAATACATTAACAATAGTTTTTCACAATGTTTAATTGCAAAAACTTGTTCATGCAAAGCTTAGACTAGAAGGCAAACATAAAATATATATCAAACGTCATTAATAACAATATTACTATGTAAATGAAATGAATCTATATGTAGAAGAGGCATAAGTTATTATGAAAAAAAAAATTGAAACGATCATGTATATCTAATTATAGAGTAAGTTCATGGTTCAACTTAGATTTTACATTAATTTTTAGATCAGATTTAAATAGCACATTCTAAGATTTGATTTGTTTAATTTTTAGATCAGATTTAAATAGCACATTCTAAGATTTGATTTGTTTAAGCAGTTCATCTGAAACCATGTTGTTTCTTCAATAAGTCACACTTATTTATATGACTTAAGATGAACCAACTAAATAAATCAAAACTTAAGAATGTTATTTAAGTCCAAATTAACTTTTAAGCCCCTTAACGTTGAAGAGTTTAAGCATGGCGAATGGGAGGTAGTTTGGCGGAGTGTAATGATAACAAATATCGTTTTTAACTTCTGAATGCAGTTATACACGTATGGTTTCTGCAACTTTTCCTTCTAGATCAGTTCTCTGGTATGTTGGCTCAAAATGCATGTTTGGAAGGGCATGGGTGTGGGAGGGTGAAGGCCCTATTTCTACCCCTCCTCTACGTTCGGGCTCGAAGAATGCCTTTGCGGAGTTGAACAATGAGGTGAGAATATCATGTGCATTCTTTGGTTATGTGTAAAGAGTCTTGGTTGGCCTTCATGTCCACCATTTTCGGAGGAGGCCCGAAGCAGGGAGTGATTACACTATCCCGCACTTCTATGACCCTTCAGTGCACAGATCCAAAAGGCGTAGGGAGATATGTTACAACATGAGATTTCCTTATTTGGCAGGGAGAGAGTCCTTGTTACAGGATGTGTGGTCAATAGTGGCATGGTGTGCTGGTTAAGTTGTCGTGTTTTTTTTTTCTTCAAAGTTCAAACTTCATTGGGATGTAATTGTTGAGAATTTATGTTAGGGATGAGGCCTCCCGTTTGTGGCCCCATCAATTCATAGCTCCAGATCAAAAGCGTTTACCCCTCTTAATAAAAGATATTGAGCATGCGTCGTTGATGGCTCGTGATCACAGGCTGTTGGTTTAGAGTTTCCTAGGTATTTGGTTCATTGTTTCTCATGTGCTTATGCTAGTTCTAGGCTCTTTGGCATTGTTTACACTCTTTGTTAGCATTTGGTTTTGGCGGCTTCATTTTTTACCTTCTATGGCTGGTAAATTTTGATAGTAATATGGGTTTTAGGGTTGTTGGTTGACAACAGTGTGGATTTACAAACTTTTGTATTTGATATTATTTTGAAGGATAGGGACCCTACCTAATCCCACTATTATATCTATCTATCTATATATAATATAGATGATGACATTCAATTTGAAAAAAAATTGTGGTTTTCATTGTAAGGATTTCCATCTCTATGTTTTCCTCGAAAATTTAACATATTAAACACTGTTACTTCTTGTGATTTATTATGAGCGTTAGACTAACATAACAAAAGTTGAAATCAACAAGCCAAAGAGCGCTCCACATTGCATGTCAATGCCATTACAAAGGAAGAATTCAATTTTAGGAGTTCCTTGCTCTTTTCACACAAGAATTAGCAATGTAGAGACATAATTCATTTATTTGTTGTCTTTTATCAAAGCCATACATCTTGTTCTAATGGCCATATGACTCAAATGAGGAAAAATTCCACTACTCATTTGCATATTTTGTATTGTTTTACATTAACTTCACTCGACTTGTAGTAATACCTAACTCAGATAACCAAAAGTTATTCCACTCGGATATCAATAACATATAAAAATAACTAGTCAGCTATAAAAGCATTAAACTTCTTTACAAGCAAATGATTATGATTAAAACATTGGAAGGCGTGGGGATAGTGTGAAAAAATCTTAGTAAGATTATTATTAAATCATATACAATATTTTTAAAAATGTGCTCAATAAATCACAGGTGAAAATGACCACTCAATAGTCATCAAAGTGATATTTGAGTATTAGAATATAATATTTAGGGGAAAGGATTCAATAGGTGAACATGTATCAATAGTTATTATGATGTTACATAGTTAGACCCCTAGTTAAATAAAGGAAAAACAATTAGTAGTTGAGAAATAATAAACTAGTAAAAATTTAATAGAGAACCAATTCATGTGTAATTATATCCTCACAAATTGCATCAAAGAACCAACCAATCATATGATAACACATAAGACAATCAACAATACATACCTCAGTACACATGTTTCAGTCTAACTTTTCTTTAGGTTACAAGTTTCTAGACAACTCGGCAAAGACATAACTGATTGGACTATATCATAGTTACCCAAAATCCCAAACAATTGTTTTTAGCTCTTAACTCAAATACATAAATGTGCTGAAATTTTAATATAATTTCAATTAACCATTAAAAAAAATTATGTATACAAAATTAATGTGCATGACTACTAGATTCTCTACCCTCATGAAAATAGATTGAAAATAAGCATCTATTCATCGTTGTTATCATCTCTTAAATGCTTAAAGATTTCCAACAAACAACTAATCAATTTATCACATCATACATTTTATTTTAATTGGTATGTGATAAAAAGCTTTCTTCCAATGTTTATAAGATACCGTTAGATGATGCGTCATTGTTATCATCTCTTAAATGCTTAAAGATTTCTAACAAACAACTAATCAATTTATCACACCATACATTTTATTTTAATTGGTATGTGATAAAAAGCTTTCTTCCAATGTTTATAAGATACTGTTAGATGATGCATCATGCTTAATCGATATGTATATTGAAGATTGTCTGTAGCATATTTAACCTAGACATATCCTTATTGCCCTTAGTAAACTAGCTTAGTTATCTTATTCAATAATCTATCTAAATAATGCCGAGAGATATCTTTGTGGAGCATATGGGTTGTTGGGATTATTTATATTGTTAATATGTAATATCATTTTTTGTATGCATAAGTGTTTGTAATTTATTATTAAAATTATTTGATAATAAGTTGAGACGTTGAAATTTATATTAAATTTATGTCATTTCTTTTTTTTGTATGAAATGAAAATAAATATATATTTTTTGCAATAATAATAAAATTTATTATTATTCAATAATCTATGCAGAGAGACATCTTTGTGGAGCATATTGATTTTGGGGAGTATTTATATTATTAATATGTAATATTATTTTATTTATGATAAGTGTGTATTTTATTATTTAAATTATTTAATTACAAGTTGAAATAGTGAAATTTATATTAGATTTTATTTATGTATTTTTTTTGTATGAAATGAAAAATAAAATAATTTTATTTGCAAGAAGAATAAAATTTATTATAATTGTTTATATAATGTTTTACTTCAATTTATAATAATTATATATATGCATATCTAAATATATTGAAAAACTAATAAATTAACTTTTTTTAAATGGAAAGCAATAATGAAATGGAAGTTGAAATTAAGTTTTTAGCATATCATTTAAGTTCCTATTGTTTTTTGATATGTCTAGGAAAGATGTTGAATTATATAATTGGTTCAACATATAATTGACTTTGATTCATATTGTTAAATTGAATTGTAACTTGAGTCAAGATTTTTTTATGTTTCTTAGTTTCACTTTTGATTTGACCATCTTCATAGTAGAAGATATCTTTAGAGATATCTAATTAAACAAAATATATACATGTGATATATATGAGAATTATAGTACATAATATTTATGGTATTACTCATTATTATTTTCTCATATGTATAACAAACATTTTCTTTAGGATATACAATTATGAGAATTTTTATATATAATAAATTAATGAAATATTATTTTTCAAAACATTTACAATTAGATACATCTACGAGAATATTGTACAAAGAAGATATCTTTAGTGATATCTAATGAAACAAAGTATGTACATGTGATATATATGAGAATTAATGTACAAAGAAGATATCTTCAAAGATTATACATTATTATTTTTCAAAATATGTACATATGAGTTACTAACATAAATAAGAACACTATACATGGGCCATGCTCATACTGTTCATCGTAGTAGAGTTCTTTTTAAAATGAACAAAATTTGACTACTTTCGTACATGTTTTATGGAATTCTTGTGAAAATTCTTCCATTTGTTGGAATTCTTCTTCTTCGACAACAATGGTAATCTTTGGATGCTCAAAAATTGATTTGATTAATTTTTCGATTGACGTTTTGATGTACAAATTTGAGCCCATATAATCATGAATCATCTGAGATGGCGATTGAACTTGTTGCTGAATTTCCTGATTGATTTTGTTGAGCATTAATATTTTCCATTATAAAAAAAAGAAACATACAAATAGATTACTTGATTAAGAAACATGCATAACAAACAAATATTTGCAGTTTAATATTTAGAAATTACCCATTTTTTCACAAGTATTTGTAAACTACCATAGTAAATGTAGCAAAAACTACACAGATAATGTAGTGCTGATAAACAAAATTTCCAGCAGTTTAGATCTGAAAGTTAGCAGACCCATTTGTACCCTTATGTGCTAAAAATTATGTTAGTTATGTTCAAAGAGATTGAAAACTTCTTGGTAGACATTAATCATTCCTTGGGCTAAAGGCATAGAATATTCAATGTTTTCACTGACAAAGACACAATCGCTTATAAATTAATATCTTTGTTTGTATATTTTGGCCATCCACATTCATCTTATGATGGAATAAAAAAACATAAAAAGTATGACTAAACATTTAAAGTGAGAAATAATTGCAAATGTGGAATTTGAATATGTTTCATGGAAATTACATAAATATTAAAGCATTTTAACATGCTATGTTGCAATTTTGTCCTAACATTTGTTGCATCTTCACCTATTTCAAAAAACATAATATATAGTAGCAAGAAGGGCACCTCCGACATTCCTTTTTGGAGGCATAAATCCAATTGTGGTACAAGAGTGTGAGAAGAAGATTGATGAGTTATAGTTAGTTAATATTGTGTTGTTGCTATATTTTGTTTTCATGGTTGATCCATTAGAAAGTATGACTAAACATTTAAAGTGAGAAATAATTACAAATGTGGAATTTGAATATGTTTTATGGCAATTACATAAATATTAAAGCATTTACACATTCTATGTTGCAATTTTGTCCAAACATTTGTTGCATCTTCACCTATTTCAAAAAACATAATATATAAGGGCAAGAAGGGCACCTCCGACATTCATTTTTGGAGGCATAAATCCAATTGTGGTACAAAAGTGTGAGAAGAGGATTGATGATTTAGTGAATATTATTTTGTTGTTGTACTTTGTTTTCATGGTTGATCCTTTTTGTTTTGTACAACTACAATATCGTTCTAATTCTAACAACTTGAGAACACTAAATTACATTCCAAACATCTATCAATTTAAATCATCATTCAAGTAGTACAACACTAAAATTTCTAGTTTTTAGATTAAAACTTCTAGTGTCTATTGTTATATTTTTGTCATGCCTAGTTATTTTCATGGATATTTAATCTTCTATTCATACACTGACCATGAATGATTTCAATCATTGAAATAAAAAAAACCTTAAAATTCAAATCTCGTACAATAAATCCAACCAGAATTTAAATAAAAAATTGTTTAATTTATTCTACAATGAATTCCACAAAAATAACAAATACATCAATCACACACATTTCAAAACCTATCAAAAATATATTGATGTCAGAATTCATATACTGATGTCATTTAAGTGAAATTTTCAAAAAATGGACTAACATCTACTATATGTCAAAACATCTAATAACAAGCAGTCTCAAAGTTAAAACCACTGTCCCCTATGAAATTCTTTTAGCTGAAACGGGGTCTTTTCCATTGGAAGCATCGGCTTTAATCCGGTTGATAAGCTATTTAAAGAAGGTTGAAAACATGGATAACCACCGTTGGCCCAAAACAGCTATGAAGGAGACGCTAGAACGTAGGAAGAAAACTTGGATGAAACAAAACCACAAGTGGATGAACAAGTGGGACATCAATTTGCATGAGTGTCCTAGCACCAATAGTGAAATAAAAAGCTATGTGACTGAAAAATTCAGAACTGCCATGTGGACAAACCAGATTGGGCGAAAAAAAGCATACTACATCAAAGAGTTTAACCCGACAAAGGATCAAGGTGAAAAAACTTATTTAGGTGCAGATATTAAAGGGAAAGCGAGGTTGTTAGTGGCACAATTGAGGACGGGATCACATCACCTTAGGTGTGAGACCGGTAGGTGGAAGATACCCAAGGAAACTTGGGAAGAAAGAACTTGTATTTTCTGTAATAAAGGGGTTGTGGAAACAGAATGGCACTTCATCATGGAATGCATTGCTTACGAGGATATCCGCACTCAGCATGAAAATAGTTTGAAAGTGAACAATATGCACCAACTATTTGAGGAAGATAAGATTAATCAGACAGCTAGCCTTCTAGTCAAACTTAATAGCAGGAGATCTGACTTGGAAAAGAGTATGAAGACAAATTAGGCCTGTTTTGTCTCGGTCCCATAGACTGTTTGGTCTCGCGGACGTCATTAAAATCTTTCATTCATTCATTCAAACAAAAAAAACACATCTAAAATGTGCATATGAGACAGTGCTATTATGCTTTCCCATAAAACTCCCTTGCACATTACATTACAAAGATCTAACGTTACTTCCCTCGTATCTGCTATCATTTACCTTTAAATGTGTTATTTCAGTTGATGCAATAGGAACTTGCAAACAAACATGTCTAGAGTGGCATTGTTTGGACCAAAGATATGAATAGTTTGTGCACTAACGCAATCCATTGCTCTTGCACATCACCAGGTCGCCTATTCCAGCTTTACTTGTTTTCAAAATCCGGTATCTAATGATTTAGAAATTAATGTATAACAGAAGCTCAAACTGTGCTAAAAGAACTCGGCGCCCAAAGGGAAGTTCAATTGGATTTTTTTTATTGTAAAAATAAAATATACAGTATGTGAAAATGGTATGTTATTATTAGTAAATTTAGCTAACACATACTAATCTGTGAGCTCCTTATACATCACCTAATTCTATTCTCAACTATTTTGCTTTCCCCAAGGGTTTTCTTAACAATAACATTAATTTGGGTAGAAAATTGCATATCAAAAGTTCATTATATAAGCAAACCTGTGCAAAGAGCCAAGGGCTAGAAAGAAGTAGCCTTGAAAAATACCCGCAAATTTTAGGGAATAACAGGGGAACATGAGCAGACAGGACTTAGAAGGAGTCCTCTCTTCCTTACAAAAAATACTAAATGAATAATAAGACACTTAGAAAACAACAACATTTCATGGTTTAAAATTCAGAGGCAAATAATTTAACCTACTCCCCAATACCATGCGGTGGATTCTCGAAAGTCCATCAACTTTGTTATTGCAGACAAACGAATATATTCTCTTATTCATACCTTGGTTAGCCATCATGAGGTGAGGATACTTGATTTGTGCAGGAGAACACTTTGCTTTCACTGGGAAAGTGTGGCCACAATGACAATCTAAACAGTTTACATTTCTAATCCAAATCTAAACCTTGGATAAAATTAATAACAAACAATGCATTTAGTAAACTCAAGGAACGAAATCAATCAATTAAGTATCAATTAAACAGATGTACAGCAAGCTTCATCCCAGCGGGCATATAGAAGGAAAGGCACAAACAGATTTAGTATTACCTCCCGTTAAACCTCCGAGCCTCTTAAAATGCCTTTGGAGGTAAGATCGAGACCAAAACATGGTGCGATGTCAAGCACTCATGGAAAAAAAAATATATACAAAACATAAGAAGCACGAGTAGAAACAGAACTAAGGCGCATGTAATTCTTAATAAGGCCAAGAAAGAAACAATGCAAACTACAAACTCTCAAAGACCACATAGAATTTCTCAATAGTGCACACTGCGCAGCTGCATGAAACATTCAATTAGATCAATTATTACAGACAAATGAAGCAAGTAATAAGACATTATTCATGCAGTTTTATTGACAGTCCAGTCACCTTTGAACCTTTTGAACTTGCAAGCTGACTCAAGATCTTTTGCAAAGTATCCTCCAGATTTTTCAAAAGTGCCAGCTTTTTGAAAAAATCGTTTGCCATCAGGTGAAGTAAATAATCATGTTCTTTCCTCAAATGTTCAAGTTCAGTACCTAAATTTAATAGGGCAGAATTTTGATTGTCAGTTCTGCCTAATTCCTTGTTCAAGTCTTCTGCATGAGTAGCTAAAGCATGCTCGAGACTAAGTATGGCATCATTCTTTGCATCTTCAGCTGCATTCTTTTCTATCTTCAACATGGAGACTTCACTTTGTGCTTTTGTTAATTCATCCTCTAGACTCTCCATTCTTTCGTTGATTTCTTCCAACTCTGTAGCCAGTAGTTCTGTCGCTTTTCTCAATCTCTGAACTTCTTGTTCAACAGACACTACCTTGAGTTCTAATTCTCGAGATGACTTAATGATCCATTGATCTCTTTCACTGGATCCCTAAATTCAGTTTCATCATTATGAGTAGCATCCAATACAGTCGTTATTTTTGCAGCAATACTTTGCTTTCATGCAAAGATTCTTCTAATTCTGTGCTATAGTTCCTCAAAGAAATTGCTTCTGACTCCAGTGACTTAAAATCATCCAATTTACTTGAGAGATCTCTAATTTGGAATTCACACTCATTAATCATGGATTCACACACCTGAAGCTCATTTTTTAACTGTTCAAGCTCTGCTAATTTTTCATCCATTGTCTGCTTCAAGCTGTCACATTGTTGAACTACACCTTTACCCTTTTTCAATGCAATACTCAGTTTATCCTTGGTAGATGACAATTTCTACTCTGACTACTCAAGCTGTATTTGCAGTGCATCTCTTTGGTTCTTCAAAGCCTCTATTTCTCCTGAAAATTCTCTCCATTTTGGTAGATTGTTGTATAATATTTCTTTTTCAGATGTATCCATAGCTGCTTGCTCCATCAGACATTCATGTTTTCTTGTAAGCTCCTCAAAGGTTTTCAAAAGAAGTTCTTTCCCTTGGCTAAATAAGTTGATTTCTTTCCAATAGAGATTGCTCCAACATATCAGCCTGCTCAGCCAGATTTAAGTACTTGTACTGGAGTTCTTCATTTCTCCTGCTTAAGTCTTCAATCACTTCATTTTGACTTGAATTGAAAGTGTCTAATTGTAAATTTGATGATTGAAAACTCATTGTCACCTCTATCATCTCTTTCAGACATTTCTTGATCCAAACTATTTTTTCAGTGATTTCCTTGTAGTGAAATTCCTTTGGCGAATTCAGTTTCTCAAGAATTTCTTCTATTTTGTGCATCACGTTGCTGAACCAAGCCTTTACCTTTAGGATGATAATTTTTGCTCTGTCTGCTCAAGATCCAGTAGTCGCTTATTCCTATCCAAGCTCACTGACTAAGATCCTCTTCTGTTTTATGGAGTAACTCTTTCAGAGTTTTTATCTCTTCTTCCTGTTGAGATTTTGTTGACTCAATTTCATTGATTTTCTCTTGTAGTCGAGTCAGTTCCATCTCCTTGCAACTTAAAGCTTCTTTCATTGCAACATCCAAAGGCATTTTCATTATATCCCTTAAATGATGGAAACACCTACAAGGCATTTAGCCTACAATCTAAATCTAAATCAATCATTGTTGAGTCGCGATATCGGATGAATGCCAAAAACATATTGGAACCATGAATACACATGAAACTAAATGCAACTTCATTCTATTAAAATAAAAAATGGTTACAAGATTGAACCTCGTTAACAACTCTATAGTCTTTCCTCCTAATCAAAGTGTTTGATTGGTCAACGAAGTGTTTGTGTCCTCAATGGAGTGTTTGCTTGCTAAGAAGAACAAGACTCGAATCTCTGCATGTACAGCAGCTTATTTCAAATACCAAACAAACTTTGAATGACAGTTTTTCACGTTCTCAATACAATTACTGCACATCCTATCTTACCTTCAATTATACATGCATCAAAAATAAAGCCTACTTTCCCGCCAGATCACCAACCACGTACACC
This sequence comes from Sequoia sempervirens, assembly GCA_007258455.2. NCBI lineage: Eukaryota > Viridiplantae > Streptophyta > Pinopsida > Cupressales > Cupressaceae > Sequoia > Sequoia sempervirens. The sequence goes on from VDFB02155614.1 coordinate 24,488, forward strand.
ATTTTCTTTTGCCGTTATTTCGTATTTAATTATCAAAGGTGCCGGATTTTCAACGTAATAACTCTCTCTCAATCCTAGATTTACTGTCCTACATGCAAGTTTCAATGTAGCCTGTTTTTTTTCCATATTAATTATCTAACGGTGGCGATTTTCATTTCCTCCTAGATTTGCTCCCAAGTTTTTATGTATACGGAAAATTGTCATTGTAGTGGTACGCCTCTCAGCATAACAAGACCATGAAATTTCCACCTCTGGTAGATTTTTCTGTTTTTTACTGCCAATCAACTAACTTTTTAGTTGATTTCTTGGAGTGATCATTAAAATTCCAAGCTGATACTGATCAAAACAGATCGTTCTCCTGGGCTATGCTACCATGATAACCACAATCGGGAAATGGCCAAGTTATACGCTGTAGGCAGTAAATCTAGTGTTGATATAAGAAGAATTATTCATGTCTAATTACTCTGTCAGATCTAAACAAGTACACGCACACAAGATCAGCTGGTCTCTGCATAAGGCCAACTGCACCTTTGTAGCTAATGGATTAATTTTATGATCAGTTGTGCCAAACATCCAGAACATTATGGTATCAAAAAGTGCCATTATCACTAGTTACATGCATATACAACTCAAGCCATATTTTGAGAGACGGCATTCCCCTTTAAATCACCTTTCATTGGCATTCCCAGTCCAAGTTAGCTGCAATGGATCTTTTGACCATTACCGCAAAAACTCAGAACTGCAAACTGTTGGCCCAATTATTTTTCATGTTTGTCTCCAGCAAGACATTTATAATTTAGCCATAAAAGATATAGACAGACATGAATTTAAAAAGAGAAGGGAGGCAAACGGGAAAACCATACTGAACCAAAAATAAAAACATGCACAGTAGAAGAATATTTTGGTTGAGAATATTCAGGTTGCAAATACTTATTCACAACAAAAGGTCTGGCCAAGAACTTTGTGGTGTTGCTGCATTGCAAATAAGTCGACCATCAAAAGGGGCATAAAACATGCATAAATACTGACATGAAACTATTACAAATAAACATCACTGATAATAATAACAATGATATAAACAACAATGCTTCAAGTTGATAACATTTTCCCTGAACTGCTAAAAGAGAATATTCGCCTTCTAGCTAAATGAGAGCAATGCAATATCATAGATCTTTTTGTATACTCTTGATTTCAAGGTTCACTCGTGTAACTAAGTGGAGATAAACAAACTAAAGATTACACACATTCCATGCTGACTTAAAGGAATCATTCAATTCCAATGGCATTCCCTGTCTTTAGAGAATAAGTGGCAAAATAAACAGCAATGCAATATGATATTCATCATCAGACGTGTACTAATGAGAAAGAGCCATAATATGCTAATTGCATGTGGAAAATACCTCGAAATAAGTTTCGAGAAAAAATCCGAACTAATGATTTCAAAATTCTCATTATCTTTTGTAGTGAATGAATATGCTTTTAAAACATTTTAAAAGTGTCTTAAGAAAATGCCAAGAAACCAATGGTACGAATACATTATTTAATTGCAAGATTACTAATGAATCATATTAAATTCTTTAATGATGTGGATTGATTGCAATACATTTAATTATGTGGTTCAATTACAATGCATGAGACAAATACAGCTCACTTAAAATATTACAGGCTAAGAACACAATCACAATCCCAAGAACAGTCACAATATTTTGAATATTCTTTGTTGGTGAACAAATACATGCTTTGTTCATTTTGAGATTGTGTGAAGAAAACAATTATAAGATAAGAAACAAATAATATCAGATTATTTAATGATTTGGTTCCATTACAATGCTTGAGGAATATACAGCTCACTAAACAGATTACATGCTAAGAACAAAGCAACATTCCAAAGATACCACCAGCTACAAGCCCCACACTCCCCTTGCAGTCCCTAGTTTGGAGTTAGCCTTTGATGTCAGCTCAAACAAAATTCTTGCAAAAGTATCAGAGAGTCGTGCATCTGAGAAAGCAATTTCGGCAAATGTGCTTTCATAAGCCATAAGCTGAGATCTGTTCTGAGGTTCACATGCTAAATTTTCCAATGTAAGTGCTGCCTTCCTGCATACTTCTAACAGTGGATGAGGTGATTGTATTATCTTCAAAAGTCTTCCTATTGCCCTGCAAACATAAAGCATGAAAAAATTATCGCTAGAAACATAGTAAATATCCCTTGCTAACTCAGAGTCCAATTTGACTGAAAAAATTATTTCAAGAAAAGTAGGTTACCAGCGCTCATTAACAAGCCTCAGTCGACAATCCATATTGACCTCTGCAAAGTTGTATAGGGCTGCTACGGCTGCTGCCTGTGCGTCTGCTCCTAGAAAACTGAGAAGATCAACTAAGCGCTTGTATATCTGTAATGTACATAGATACAAGAAAGAAAATAATGGTCATGAAGCGAAAATGACAGACAAAAAGTACCAAAGAGGTGAAACCATCTGCATAACCCAACCTGAGGTACAAAAGGAATAATAAAAGGTTCATTATCCGGATTGACTATTAGTCTTCCCAACAACTCAGCAGCAGCACAGTGCCAGGCTTTGACTGGCGACTTCAACATTCCCACAATTGCTTCAACTGCCTTCTTTTCACTGTTTAGTTAATAAAACATACAAATAAAACAATCAATGCATTTCTATTAGCTTCTTTTAAAAAAAATTGAACTGAGCCAAACAAAGCATCTGTTAACAATATGATGCAAAGTATTTTCAAATTTCAATATAAAACCTTAAGCTGGAAAAATGTAAAGGCAATTTCAAGTTAAAAGCATCCAATGATATGGACTGTAAAAGTTGAAAGACTTGTGTTCTAGCACCATGCAAACAAAATATAGAACATACAGGATAGTTACCTACGTTATGTGGGTGTGTTGTGATGGCTTTGACGAACTGAAGATTCGCAAATTCAAAAATGGTGCCAAATTGACAATTGTCTCAATTGCATTTGTGACAAGTTCCTCGTCCTCTTAATGCATAGCAAAAGTTCAAACAAAACTCAGATACTGACCAAAATATGTAACAGAAAGCTAAGCCAACATTCCTATTTCAATGAGCACTTGGTTCTTACAAATGAAAAACTTCAAAAATGTTAAAAAGAGTAACATTGGTGTACATTTTTAAATAAGGCGCGGAAAATAATAGTCATAACAATGATTATTTTGTAATAAAATGATCGTCTTTAGAAAAACCTGTATTTTGTCCAGCTCCCCCATCAAATAAAGTTGCTATCTTTATTTGAATTATGGAAGCTTGAATCATTAAAAAATTTGTAAATGCCCTGCTCTCCCATCATATAAAACATTTAGCTGTAAATGACTTATGAGATTGGAATCATGTAATACAGTAAAATTTCCTTGGGATAATTTCAAATATGTTATAATTTATTGGTAGGATAAAGCTGCCAGCTTTATTGGATCTTGACAAAGTTGTTAGCAACAAAGATGTAGCTATGTTAGGGTATAGTATGTGCTTCATGTCAGCAATAAATTAGTACTTGGTTTAGGATAAAGGAAATGGTAAGATTGTAGCGCTTCTAAGAGGCCTTACCAGTTCACAAGAATCTATTCTTGGAAAATACGTCTCAGGGGTTCTTTCCACAAAATACCCAACTTATAAGCTAGGGCGCTTGAGGTTGAAGTCTTATTTTTCAGATGCCACCTTGCAATCATTCTCTCATGAAAAGAATTGACTGAGATCTTGATGTTTTACTATAAGTTATTAGGTTCCCCTAATGCCCCTCATATCCATAGTAGGTACTAGTCGCAGGCTGGGTATGTCCAGGGCTTATCCCAAATTTGTCAATGATTTGAGGCCTCATCCAAGTATGTCATAGGTTGGAGTCATGTTGCAGGAGCCAGATGAGTCCATCCATTCCAACAAAGAGGAGCAATCCATAACATTATTTTCATCTAATGATGACTTGTATTATTTTGTTGCTCTATGCAGCCAAGCATTTGAATTTTGGCATTCATTATTTATTTTCAGCCTGCACTTTCCAACTCAAACTTCACACTTGTAATCAATAACATTGGATGGATAATTGGATCGATGCATTACTATTGTAACTTCAGCCCTTGCATTTGTCATTAATGTTAAACATTAAAAATTTATGTGACAAAGTCATATCCAAAGTTGTAACATGGTTGTGTTTTATTTTAAAATTTCTTCCTTTCTTAGTTATTCTTTGTAATTTAATTTTCAAATAATATCTTTTTATACATGTTTTTAAAAGTCGTCCCTTAGCTGTCCCAAAAAATCCAGGAAATTTCTTGTCATGCCCAAAACTCATTGAAACTATGATTATCACCCAAAAAATGATAAGTACACAGAGATTGTGAGCAAAATGTATCTTCAAGATTACACTTCTGAGTACTAAAATTAATGGGTAGATGGCTTCACTTAGCTGAGTTTTGGTATTACAGGACATAATCATGTAACCATAGGAATGTCTCCATTTTGAGCTTTCTATGGACATAAGACCCCACAAATGATTACTTGGATTAAATGAGAATTCTAAACGCACTTAGTAAAGTCAGTGTTTGAAGATAACGAGCAGGTTATGATTGAATTGAAAAGGTGTCTATCTAAAAGCAGCAAAGGACCGAATGAAATATCATGCTAACAAGAGAAGTTTGAAGAGGCTTTTCAATAAACAACATGGTTTTCATAAGTTGCAAAGCTACATACACAATTAGTATGAATTATCAATTGGAACCAAGATCCACTATGTTTTTCATCTTTCAAGATTAATGAAGATGGTGGACCTTTCTTTTAAATAGAAGTTATCATGGATGAAAGAGAATAGAAATTTTGAACCAGAGAATACCTTATAAAATGTATGTGATTGCCTAAAAATGAGGTTCCTTGTGAATCACTTCAATTGCCCAAGTTTCAAGATGGAGCTTTTTGCAAAGCAAAATATTATGACAAAACCATATTTTTATGAAACCTGTAAGTTGTCCTCTCTCCCATCAAACAAAGCAGCTAGATTTTAACAAATGACGTAGGCTGCAATTGTAAAAAAGCTGTAAGGGTATAGCTCTACCATCAGATAAATTTATGAGCTCTAAACGAATTATCGATGCAGGAATCAAACAATGCAGATAATCTTCTTTGGGATCAAATAAAATTGAAAAAATCAAGTCTTGAATTAGGGTAAAGCAGGCTGGCTTCACTGAATCCAAAAAAATGTTGTCATCAATAAAGATCTACTTGTGTTAGGAAAGAGGATGGACTCAAGCAAGGAAGAAACAAGTAGTTGGATTGGGATAAAGGAAATGATAAGGTCACACATCTTATTATAGAAGAATTCAACAGTACAGAAATATTTTTGGAACATAAAGTCTTGGTGATTCTTCCAACAAAATAGTCAGATTATCAGCAAGGCAGCTTGAGATTGGAGTCTTATTTTGTCATGTCAAGTTCCCCACTTAGCTTCTTGCAAGGAGAAATTGTGGAGAACTTAATATTTGCTTACTACCCAGATTCTGTTTTTCCTCGCATTGTATTTCTAGTATGTTACTCCTTTTCATAACTAAAATTCTAGATTAATATGCAGAAAGTTTCAAGACAGCTGAATACATTTGTCATAGTGTTCCTCTCTAGCACAAGGACAGCAAATTTCAGATTTACAGGTCATGTTTGATACTGAGGTGCAATCTTTCACCAATTTTTTTTTGGAACACCAGGTTCCTAACAAGAACATTACATTATCACAGAAGCTAGATGACAGAAAATTCTTAACAGTTTTAAGAAAAATTCAAAAAAGTCGTATATTTGCCCCAATCTCATATATCCCAAACAGATGATATTTTAATTGTTTTCTTGTTTCAAGTCGAAGATAGTAATATTTGTCTCAAAATTTGAAACATACAAGTTTCTCACATGCAAGAAATTGCTTTTTGCATTTCACCATTTCTTACCGGTGTCACGGTCTTCCATGCATTGAATTACAGTTTCAAGACAGTGGCGATGTTGAGCCATTACTGTTTCATTTTCTGGCATAAAAGAAAAATTGCGTATAACATTTGAAGCAGCAACAGCACATTGCTGCCTTTCTGCACGGCCCTCCTCATCTAGGTTGAACAATCCCTCTTCATCATACCACCAATCTGAACCCCTGTTTTCATTACCATCTCCTGTATTCTCTGAAGTCACAGCATCTGGTCCTAGCCTGTCAAGCCCATCCAACAACCCATTTTTGTGAAAATTCAGTAGCTGCTAAAACATGACAACAACAATGAGTTTTATTTCTATTTCATGACATGTTGGTAGAGAACACATGTTCATGTTCAGTATCAAAGCTTCTGAGGAATAACTAACAGATTTATTTGTTTAGAAAGAAAATAATTGTAAATCAGAAGATTGAAAACCAAGCATTTAATTATTACAGTTTCTCTTCAGAATTATAAAAGCATTGAACTTTGAATAGAATTTGTTTTTATGCCATATCTATGAATTGTTAGTAACTGAGTTCAAATACTTCCGAGCGCAAAGCATCCTATATCATAATTCCAGCACAAATCACCATAGTCTGCGACCCTCACTTCCATTCACTTAGCCAAAGGACATCGAAGTGCTTTAGAGTTTAGACTATTTAGCAGAAGCATAAAAATGGTTAAGAGTCTTTGTGCATAGTGCAACAGCTACATAAACTAATCCCCATGATAAAATATTGGGAGCCGGATGAATTACATGAATATCCAAAGAATTTGGATAGAATAATTTCAGACTTTACATATGCCAGCCTGCAGTCTGGCCCAAACTTTGTGGTGGGATGGATGTAGTATAATACAGGTATACTTATGTGATGTCCCCACTTTTTCATGAGCCCAGGAAGAGTTGGATTAATTAATTAAATATTAAAAATGGTCTACATTTCCCTTAAAAGACCTTTTTATTATTTAATTAATTAATTATATAATATAACTTTATTAAGTTATTAATAAACATTATACTTTCAATAAAGTCATTAATAAAAAGAAATCAGTTGAACTAACTGGAGGGTGGCAGAGATTAAAAGAAGTATTGGCTGACGTATTCATGATCACAGAAAATTGAATTTGTCTGGAATCCCACAGTGAAGTTTCTGGGAACGAAAACTCTCAGAGGGTCATGCTTGGATGAAAACCCAACATGGCTAATTTGCAAATCTCATAATTGTTTTTTTCATAGGGAATTGATTGTGCGATGCCTCTTTGATATTGTGCATTGCTTCTCTGTTACTGACGTGATTGATAAAGAGTGGGCAATCCTGATTCAAGAACGGCTAGCGAATAACATTAAGACTCTTCTGTTAGTGTTGTCTGAATATTTACAGAGACTTTGTTGGTATGCACCTAACTCTGCGGATTTGGTCAGTATTGGTTGTCTCAGGAATATTCACGCAAGCAAACTTTGGCATTGGGATTAATTCTTTGCAATCAGAACAAATGATATGTGAGGACGATGAGTATATGTTCAGCGGCAACTTGTGAAGAAGCACGGGTTGCAAACTGGAGATTCCTCTAAGACCGATATCAGGCTCTAACGGTATATATACTTCTCTGTCTATATTATTTCTGGCGTCATTTCTTATTTCTTGGTGGTCGAAGACCTTGTGCACGATAAAGGAATTCATTGGCATACAGACTAATATCGTGCCTCTCTTCAAAGCATGACTTGGTGGTGACGTGGTAAGAGCCAACCCTATTCAGGTGTCATCAATGACTCGGCCTGACATGAAAAAGATAGACGATGCAAACCTGATGCTTAGTTCACTGGCAATGCAACTTTGACTGGGCCTGGCAGTATCTGGATGCGATTATGAGCGATTCATGTGAAGGTTAGCAATCTATTAATCTGGCGTACAATTGATATGTATCAAATAAATATTATTCTGTAATGATCATTTTGCTCAGCCTGGGCTGGAATAAAAGTTAATCCTGCAACATACATTCTGTGGTTAATGATCTGCAGTTGAATATCAGTACATGTCATTGGCATATATATTGTGTTTCCTGGACAGAATATTGTATCTCTATTATGTAATGTCTGGCGGTATACTTGCATAAAGTCTGAATATATAGCGGATTTGAAATTACTGTGTAACCAAAAGTATATTGATTGCTTATATGGAAGCTAAACCGGACAATCAACATATAGTTTGACAAATAGCATTGTGTGCTTCAATTGATTCTACATGTAATGCCTGATTATATATGTGCACATGAGTTACACCTGCTATGTTTTTGAAATGATGGTATTGGTGTGAAGTTGTTGGGAATATTTGCAAACAGTTGAATATTTTACCCTGCACTTACAAAGATGAATCATTTCAGTCAGACCATCAAATTAGTTTTTGACAAATAGAATTGTCAAACTAGAAGAGAAATCGTTAAAATAGAATTGTCAAACTTCAGTAAATGTCATAATCTTGGTCCACGGGGATCAGGGTTATTACAACTTATAATTTTTAAAATATATAAGGCAAATGCCAAAGCTCTATTGGACAAATATTTCTATGGAGATTATGGAAAAGTCTAAAGAGCTTTGGCAAAAGAATATCTTCAAGCATCAAAACCATTTATTCCATAGCACATCTAGGTCTCAGCAAAAGTGGAGCCTTCTAGGAGCATGACACCAAGAAGAGAATAAGGTTGACCCAAGAGTGCCTCAATGACCTTGCCTTTTTCTAGTACAACCTACGCCTTTGAAACAAAAAGGTGGACGGTCCTCCTCTTTCTCATGATGTCATCAACTTGGATGCAGTCAATCCATTTACTAATTGGACTGCCAAAGAAGTAGCTATCATGTTCACTGATGGAGATCTTGTTGAATTGGAGAGAGAATTAACGGCATTGGAGGCATTGATGAAAGACATATTTAAGCCTGAGCAATAATTCACTACTCATGATATTCTAATTTACCTCTTGGTTTAAAGCTCAAAAGTACAAGTACTAGGAGGAAGAAGAAGATGTAGATTGTATTTGGCTGTTTTTTGACATGTTGACAATTATACAACTATTTGTACTTTTATAACACGACGTACTGTTTGACTTTGAAACTTTGAAATTTCAAATTTTGAGTGTTAAGGGTCAAATAATATGTGTAATATTTGAATTATGATAAATTGAAATTGATAATCAAAATAGACTTGTGTGTTCTCTAAATGAATTAATTTCTTTTTTTTTGTATAATTATGTTTTTTTTCCTTGCCAAGTTTTTGCAGAGTCCCAAGTCTAAATCCAAGACAAAATTTTGGGCCAGCAAATCTGTGCTAAGTTCAAGTTTTCTAACTATGGCTATGCAGGCATAATCAATTTAGCAGAAATATGGCCTACAAGCTCCCCCATAGAACAGAAGACAGCTTTGGGCTGCCAAGTCCAAGTTTTCCAGCTATGGCTATGAAAGCATAACCACTTATATAGAAATATGGCCTATGAATACCTCCATATAGCAAAAGGAACCATTTCCACCATTCCCCTTTTGGTTGAGCCTTCTAAAGTCCCACTTCCACCCATGAAGCAAATCAAGGAGACCATCCCCAAATAGATCTCCTTCAGCCCATTCTAGTTGTGATAATGTCATAGCTTAAATGGTCACCAGTCTTCCTCAAATGGACAACATCAAAATCACCATGGCTAAGCAACACAAAGGTTTTTCCATGGTTCAAGATGTGTTGCATGACAACCCATCTAGCTCAAATTACCCTTTGTCCTCTTGCAACCATACACCACCCTTAAGATAGTTGCTAATCCCTCTTACCCACATGCCTCCACTAATCCTACATGTAATCATCAAAGGATCTCCACAAAGTTGCATGGATATGGATGTGGAATCAGATATGCATCCAATATCAAATACAGATACAACAAATTTTCAAGATCCCTTCTTACAAATATGCTAGATATGACAATTGTAGAAATATAATTATATTCAACTATTTATGTACCTAAGGATATAGGGTGCTTCAAATAAAAATAGTTTTAATTTTATATTATGACTTGCAATACTTATTCTGTTATTATGTTTTTAGTGATTTCAATATACTTATATGCATAGTTTGCAAACACTTGTCATGTGCTCACAAAAAAATTTCACACCAAGTTTTCGCATGGTTTAACTCATGGCTCACTAAAACACAAGAAAAATTCATCAAAAATGCACAAAAATATTGCAAAAACTGGTATTTTTGCTGTCCTTGTCATGTGCCCAAAACACAATTGTATATTAAAAATGTGCCATAAAACATGATTGTATACTTTAAAAATGTACCCTAAAATGTGAAAACGTGACTATAGGGTGAAAAACTTCCATTTTTTGCTCTTTAAGTTGCCAAGTTTTTAAATTTGGGATCCACTAGGTTTGAGTAGAGTCTGAATTTGGAAATTATACATATATGTATACATGCATGCACACACTTGTACATTATTTTATATTTTATTTATTTGTAAATTTTTAATGTTTTTAATCAACCCTAAACCAGATACAGCATCATACAATGTGGTGCCATATTTAAATGTATCAAATATGGCCCAAATATAGGCTCATTTATGTATACATTTGGATACAGTATCCATGTAATGTCCCCAATCAAACAACTCTAAGAAATGGATGATTTATCAAACGTGTGCAAGCTGAAACAATAATCAAATGATCAATGTAGATGCCAAACCCTAGCTGATTAGCAATAATATAATATTGCAAACCCTTGTAAATCAAACTTACAATTACAAACAGCAAATTTAAACCCTCATAATATTGGTATACATCCTCAAATGCAACATAAACAACAGATCTGAATCGTATGTGTCAAACGTATCAAATATGACTACTGATTTATGACTGATTTCCTACGAACAGCAATACCATCATTCACAAATGTTTATATGAAAATCTTATTCACTAAAAGTTAACCAAATATGTAAGTAAAATTAGATAATGAGTTGCTGGATAAATTATGACAGCAGCAATATACATGGAAACACTAACATAGAAACCCCATATCTGATTTTGTATTTATCACAGCTAATGTAATCCAAAATAATGTATGCAACATCAGCAACAAACCCTCATAAATTACCCCTATTGGATCTGCAAATGATCTGAAAATTCCTTTCGATCAGCTAATAATATATATATGATTTGCTTGCAAATATTAATTAATCCAAACCTCCACAAACTGAAATCTTCAATAAATCACTGTAGCAAGCTAAAAATGGCTTCAATCTATAAGCCCAAGTGCAATCCTTGAATAGACTGAGAATTGCCTCAAATGGAGATGACGGTTTTCATCCCCAAATCCAATTATGGAAAACCAAGAGGGTTTTCATCCTTTGGATTTCCAACACCAAGGGTTTGTGTCCTTGAATACTTCAATCTCCAAAGTGGAAGGAATAATGAAATGACAAAATCAGATGATCTGCTTTGTGCCTTGACCTCTCTTTTATAGTTGTCTTTTTTGGACCCTCCATTTAATTTTATTTTTATTATAATTTACTTTTCCCTCCAAATATTTTTATATACTTTTAATTACATCCAAAAGTCATTTTTTGACTTTTTTGACTTACATTTTTTGAATACAATGTAAAAGAACTTTTAAACATTCCATAGGACCTAAATAATATTTAAGTGGCCAAAACTGATAGGGCCCATTTAAAAATATTATTAATTCTTTAGGGGGCATGACAATCCATGGCATACTGGGGAGTATAGTATCTCTATCATGTATTCAATATGCAAGTACGTGAATCCAAGCAAGAGATAATTATCCAACAACTTTGGATTTCCACCACAGCAGCAAGCAAAGTGCACCAGTTGGCCATCTCTCTCCTTTCACCTTCTCAAAAATTCAAGAAAGTGTCCAACATAGAAATAAGCAATACAAGAGCCCTGGAACTAGCATATGTGGTTAGATGCTAGCATATGGAAGCATTCCCTCAAAACAAATGGGCATCTTTGTCACTCAAGGGGAATGCATGAGCTGAAATTTGCTTTCTTTTGTAGTCACACATAATTTTGATAGGTTACATTTCCACAACCACAATATAAAGGTGTACAACCCTCAAAGACTGTCAGAGATACAAGTCAGCTAAATAATTGTTGCACTTTCTTGATTTCCATGAAATAGTAGATTTAAACCATAATCTGGCTTGTTGGATCCTCATATATGTTCCCCATTGGGTTTATTGAGTAGCGAGATAAGAAAACCAACTCATTAACTCACTATTAGCCTTACCTCTATAAGAAGACGTACAAGTTCGGCCTTTCACACATTTCTCTTTGGTTAGCATTGTACACTAATTACCTCTATGTTAGTGATCCAACATCTCTCTCAACTCAAGAACATAGTTCAACATAAGCAGAAATTTACCTTACTCGAGATAGTGGATCATTTGGACTTATTGTTTCATATTCAAATCCAAATCCTGTAAAGGCACTGTTTGCTCCCAAAAGTCTAGGTCTTATCAGTTTTGCAGACATCCTTGGGCGCGCAATATCACGCCAATCATCAATCTGTAAACAAACAAGATATGGATATGAATAGATAACACTAAGAACAAAAAACTTATTAGAAGACTAACAGGAAATGCACACATTAAGATTAAAGGTTTGAATAATTGCAAAACTTATACCAACTTAAGCAAAGAATTAAACATACAGAAGAATTCTAACAACATTAAACACAAACTTAGAGAGTCTAGGACATTATGATGGTTGTTGATTAAGAAAATTTCAAGCAAAATTGTTAGTTTAAATATTAGTATATTATAATACTATTAAATAATGTAAAAGTGTAACTCTTATTATTGTAGTCCTTTGTAAAATGACATCATTATACCTCTTGTAATTGTCCTCTATTCTTAAACATTTTTCAATAATATAAGAAGGCTAAGTGAAATCATGCCTCTTCTCTCATCTCATTATCTTGCTCATACTAATGTTGGTATTAGAGCCAGCAACATTCAATAGGTAAAAATGTTGGGAATAGAAGACCGCTAAGGCACAAACTAAAAATCACAAGTTACAAACCATAGATGTGTTGATGTGTTTTTCGTGACCGCACCAACGCAGAATAAAGTTGCCAACAGCTTCCCTATTCTCTCTTGATCAAAGTATTCCGCACGCTAAGATTGCAAGAAAGTTCGTGCGTTCAACTCCAAGGTTCTTTTAATGCGAATAGGCTCAGTTTGGCTTGATGTGATTTGCTGGTATTTCAAGGGGACTTACGGAATTGTTCGGCAGCGGAGAAAGGAATTCAAATGCTTGAAAGATTTGTCTATAAAGCGCGGGTTTCCTATTCTAATCAGAAAGTACCGAATTTAAATGGGTTGCAGGGTTAAGGAGATTCTAATCTACTTTAGGGTGTGGGATATGGAGCTCAACTTCAGCAAACTTCTAACCGGACTTCGCTTTGCCTCGCATCGGACAGCTTCCACGGAGTCGGTGCAATCTTCAAGGGAGATGACTAAAGATGTTCAAACCACCACTTGACATAAAGATACCATCACAACGACGCATACCATCATTCAAACTGTGATTGAAGTTAAGTACATGATATTCCAGTTGACCACGCAAGGCGCATTCACCATCGCGAATACACTAGTGGTATGGATAGACGAAGTTGCTTAGATCAAACACCACATTCCACAGCTAACATCTACTTGCATGAAATGAAACTTATTCTACTTTAAGTCACTACTTGAATCAGGAAGGACGAAGAAACCTTGCTAGCTACTCACAACAAAGACGAAATTCACCATCAATGAAAAACTCTTTTATTGAGAGAGTGTTCACAACAATTTCTTACAAAGTTTTCAAAGGGAAAACTTTCCCTCTTCTTCAAACTACACTATCAATCTATACTAAGCTACTTCTAAGTTGTTCCTCTACTCTAATTCTACTCTGATCTTCTCTACTGTCTACTTTTCTAATGAGATACAAATGAGGGGACTTCCCTTTATATAGCTAGCCAAGCTCCAAAGACCGCTAGTTTGATCAATAAAGTGGCTAGAATCGTTGCCACCTCGGCCTAACCCAAAAACTAAAGTGGTACATTAAATGAATCAAAGATTCCCCTCACTCCCAAAATAGTAAAGCAATAAATGCCCACAATCAGTCTTCTAGAAGATTCCGGCTTGTAGAAGCGTTCACCCATCCTTGATCTTCTTTCTTGGCGTCATTCTTCAACTTCTTTGTCACTTGAGCTAACACTTAGCCAATTTCTTGCAACTTTTCTTCCTTCATGTGAAACTTATAACTTTATCTTCCTAAAGGTTGTAATATCATCGTGCTTCACCACTTCAAGTCATCGTGCTCTGGCCTCGACATTCCTCCTGCAAAACAAGCAAGGAGAAGAGCATCGAACATAATATAATCTTAACTTACCTGATTTTCACGTCGCCAACCGCCTCCTTCATGATTCTTCATGCCTTAGCCAATTTTTTAACCCATCTTCCTCAAGGCATATCTTCTTTGACAATATTAACTTCAAGCATCTTCAAAATTCATTTCACCTGCTGGAGATCGACAACCTTGATTTTATTCATCATCTCGACTCAAAAAACTATCTTCACGAAGAATTTGAGCAAATTCACGTAGGCAGTTCCTTTCAAATTCATCGTCTGGAGAATTTCACCTTGAAAACACATTTTCTTCATTTTGCCTTAGAAAAATTTTTAAATTTCCCTTAGGAAAATTCATCAACCTGGTGCCCATTTAAAATTTTTATCACAGAAACCTCGACAAGCTGTGGAAGACCTTAAAATTCATTCCTCATCGATAATCTTCAATACCCAAAAGAAAATTTCCATCAGAACACGTCGAACTCATGGGTGCACAACGAACGGGTTCATTTGATTTTCTTGAATTTTGAACTTTAGAAAATTATTTCCCTGTGAAATTTAAATCCGTTTTTCACATCTGTGAAAATCCTGTTGTTCTGGCTTGAAAATATTTTTAAATCCATCCTGCAATGCCAGCATCTTCTGACCTCATCACTGGCGACTTCACTCGGACTACGGGAAAATTCACCATCTCACCAGATTTAGGCGTTTCTTTAAGGGAGAAAATATTTTGTGCCTTAGAAATTTTTTTTAAATCATCCTGAAAAACTTGCCTTAGGAAATTTTACTCAACTCTGTCAACTTTGCCTGTGAAAATATCAACTTCACTCAAAAAAATTTCATGAAGGCGCCTAGCATATTTTATTTCTCACTCGCCATTTCACATTTGCAAGGCAATTTTTTTATTTGAAGTTCAAACGCCTTAGAAAAATTTTATTTTTCTTCACTCAACATCTTAGGCGCATATCATACTTGAGGAAAACCACACCTAGTATTTTGTATCCACCACCTCACATACATTACTTCACCACGACTAACATCTTGTTTTCACACTTCACACACCTTAGAACTTTTCTAACACCTACCACCCTAGGCGCATATAGCACTTCAAGAGGGATATTCACTTTACCACGCCTTTAATCACCTTACACCTCATTTACCACCTTCACTTACTTTTACCCTCCTAACTTGGGCGCATTTGGAGGGGTGAGGAGGACAAATTCCTTTGACCTTGTTGACTTGCTTCTAACTTGAGCGCATTTTCATGTAGGTGGAGGATAAGAACTTTGACTTTGTTGACTCTCTCCCTTGGGCGCATTTTCACATAGCTGCAGGATGAAATGTGTTGACCACTTTGACCTTTTGTTGCATGCCTCTCAAACATGGGCGCATTTTGAGGGTGGTGGCGGATTTCCTCGACAATTAGAATAATTTCCAACTTTCCTGAGTTCCCTTGGGCGCATTTTGCTATGCCAACAGGATAAACTTTGTTGACTTTTCTTTGACCACTTGTGCTTTGGGCGCATTTTGCCCCTGGTGAAGGATGAACTCATACTTAGAAATTTTTTAAACCTTCCTGAGCTTCCCTTGGGCGCATTTCACTATGCCTGCAGGATGAGACTCAGACTTAGACACTTTTTCCTCATTTTCGCCAGCCTTCATGCCCTGCTATTTATAGTAAGCCCTCTGAATTTGTATCTCTGAGGCTCGGAACTACTTGAAATTTTGCGCACTGCATCCTCATAACCTTGTTACCACTGTTGACACTGCCAATCACCCTGCTATTTTAGCATGTTTCTGAAGGTGGCTTACTATAAATAGTAACCTCTTGTTTCTGATAGCTCCACTGCTCCGATCGACTTGAAATTTGGATGAGGCGCTCCTCACCACGTGACCTTACTGCTGACGTTGACGCATGCACCTATTTACTATTTTTAGCCTGTTTCCAAATTGACTTACTATAAATAGTAAGTGCTCTTTGACTTGAAATTTTACCAGCAAATAGCCTGAAGGATGCTGATCGCGGTGGTTTACACCGGTTTTCGAAAATTCTGAATTTTTACCCCTCTTTTCAGGCCCCGAAGCTGGAAACCCTAATTTGCTCTGCATACGTATCAAATGATCTCTGTTTCTCTTCGTTTCTATGGCATTGTGATCAACTTGTGATTCTGAACTGCTGGGAAACGGTTGTCGGGGCGCACCTGCTAAAAATAGTAAGTTCCTTACTGAGTGATTACCTCCATTTGCATGTCATACCACTGCGAAGCTCTCGAAAAACCCATCAGGAATCATCTGACATGCAAAAGAAACCCCGACATGCAAACCCTAAAAATAGCCTCGAAAGGATGAATTCTGAAAGTTGTTGTCTCATTTTGCATGTTATATCGTTGTGAAGGTCTCGAAAAACCCAGAAGGAATATGCCGACATGCAAAGAAAAACTCTGCATCTGAGCCCTAAAATTTGCTTCGAAAGCTGGACTACTAAAAATAGTAAGTTGTCCGTTTTCGCTCAAATTTTGCATGCGAACAACCTGATGTACTCTGAATGCAATGTGACTGTCAGAAACTTCAAAAGTGCTGACGGAATGCCCGGAATTTCATAGTTACTAAAAATAGTAAGTACCTCAGAACCTGATGAAAGAGCTGCTGGAAGCACACTGACAACAACGTTAAGCTCAATTTTCAATTAATTCACTTTACTCGACCTCGGACTGACCAGGAAAACACAAAACCCCAATTTCAGACTTAGCCAAATTCATGTTTAAGCTTGCAAACGGGAACGTCCCCGGAAAGACAGACAATAGAAAAGAGACACAACAAAAAAACGACCGAAAAGCAAAGCCAAAATTAGGGGGGGGGTCCCCATTTGCAATGGGGCGATGTGTGAAAAACGTCACAACAAGATGGAAGACTCGACAAGTACTCTCTAATGCCCTAGCAAGTAACTCACAAAATAACTTGCCAAGTTTTATGGCGAGTTTTTTGCGATTACTAGTCAATTTTTTGGCAAGCTTTTTCAAAAAACTCGATGAGTCCATGCCATTGACTCACAAAATGGAATAAAGATGCAAGACACAACAAGGATGCACAAAAAACACTCAAAATCCATGGTTTTTTTGTTTATACAAGCCAACACACCCCTCTCACTTCCTCACATAGCATTCTTGCATATATTTGAGCTAATTGCAAGGATTTTGAGGAAAATTTGAAGAATTTCAAGGACAAGTTAGTAATTTTCTTTTTTCTTTTTTGTTTTTTTTCTTAGCATTTAAATTCATTTTAGCTGCTAAAATCTAGCATGTGAATTGTAAACAATTCATAATTTCATAGTATTTATGATTTGACTTCCAAAAAACTATATTTATGAACATTTTTTTGTTCATTTATACTGATTTTTTAAATGAAATCACTATTTTTCTCTATAAATGAATTATTTTTCTGATTTTTAAGTTTTTTGGAAATAAAATCACTAGGTTAAACTAAATTTATGCTGATTTATACTAATTTATGTTGATTTATAGTAATTTATGTTGAATTTATGCTGTTTTTTTTTGTATTTAAAAATTAAATATGTTGTACTTTATATATGTAAGTTAGATACAATGGCAAATAAAGAACCCTTGACCTCTAGATTAAGCTCCCACTCCGCATCAAGCTCGAGCTCAATCCATCCAATACCAGTTTTTGGAGCTTGTTCCCCTAGAGCTAGGGACTCCGCTTGGAAATATGTTGTAAAAGGACCGGCACCTAGGACAGTCATTTCATAAGATGCCAAAACCTATAGCATGGAGGCATCAATCGCCTCAAATAACGTCTTGCAGGCATTACTCATCGTGATGCCAACCTTTGTGACAAGACCACAGAAGAGATAAAATGAGAGATGAATCCACACCTTGCATTGATGGAAGAGAAAAACTATAGGAGAAGACAAGAGCAACCCAAGTAACATCTAGAGCTAGTGCTGATGGTCTTCAATTGCAAGTAGAAACAAATGACAATACAAAACTTGAAGGCATAGTGGGCTCTATTCACGGTCCACAGATACCAAGCACAT
Source organism: Sequoia sempervirens (assembly GCA_007258455.2). Classification (NCBI taxonomy): domain Eukaryota; kingdom Viridiplantae; phylum Streptophyta; class Pinopsida; order Cupressales; family Cupressaceae; genus Sequoia; species Sequoia sempervirens. Next base: position 42,904 of record VDFB02155614.1, read on the forward strand.
AGACACCGAGCAAAGTGCCTACATAGACATTGTATAGCTTTTTTGTACCAAGAAACATACTTGGAGCACAACCGTTATTGGAATGTATGGGGTAGAAAAAGGTGGTGCACCAAGAAGAAAATAAGAAATGTGTTGTTTTCTAGTATTCAACAACCTTCCCTTCAATGTGGTAAATAGCCCGTACTAGGAGCATTTGGTAACTGCATTGACAGTTGCAGAAAAAGGCTACAGGGCATCAATTGAAATGTGGAAGAGCAAATTCACAGAATTACACCATGTTTGTATAGAAGGTGAAAACACAAAATAAGTAATATATTTGATTTAGTTGGGATAATTTTACATTGATATGCAATGGTTTTTTAAAGCCTTATTTTCCCATATAAAACTAACCTAAAGGAATGCAACTAACTATTAACTTACTAACATTATTTATATAATCTAATCTAATAAAACTATCTAATTAATGTAATATTCCAACATTCTAACCCTTATTACATTAATTCGAACAAAGGACAGTACATTGCAAGAGTTGATCACAGCGACTCTTCTAGAGACTTTAATGAAGCACCTTCTCCAATTCTCCTCACTCACCCAAGAAACACCAAACTGTCTCCATCAGTGGATCTCCTAACTGTTGTACATGCCTTGCACAACATGAGAGAACATAAAGTTTCACCATCCTCCTTGCATAATGAGAGAACAACTTTCCTTCGAAAGTCCACATCTCCTCTGAGTGTGTCAAATCCCTCCTTAGTGTTGCACATGAGAGAACAAAGCTCTTCCGAGAGTCCACATCTCTTCCAAGTGTGTCAAATCCCTCCTTCGGTGTTGTGGAAACAATCCCTCCTCTACCGTACAAAACAACCTCAACCAAAAGTGAGTACACCAACTACACTCACAAGAAACATCAACAAAAGCCAAGCCCTCCCTTGCTCCATGAAGGAACACAAATATGAAAAGTTGCTTCTCATGCAACGAATCATCCCCGAGTGAGAAGCTAGCTCGAGCTGGTAAAAGGCCTCCTATCTCCGTTGCCTCCAACCTCCGATATGATCTTGCTTTCAGTTGTTGAGCATGTTCATTGTTCTCTTTCTTCTAATCTTTTTCAAGTTTTTGAAACACGAAAAAAACATTGAGGCCCAAGGAAAACCAAAATGGAAAGTTGCTATGAAGGTTGATTCTGATGCATCATTCACAGATCATACTTGGGAGTTGGTAGAATTGCCTCTAGGGAAAAAGACTATTGTGTGCAAATGGGTCTATATGGTAGAGTAAAAAGTTGGGGGTTCTTTGGACAAGTACAAAGCACATCTTGTTGCTAAGGGATTTCTGCAACCAAAGGGAATAGACATGAAGAGAACTTTGCTCCTAGTGCTAAGATGATCACACTTTGGTTCCTTCTCTCCATACTTGCTAAATTTGGTTGAAAGGTGTATCAAATGGATGTCAAAAGCAACCTGAGGGTTTTCAAGTTCCTGGTAGTGAACATCTAGTTTGCAAGATGATTAAGTCCTTGCTTAAGCAAACCTAGTATCTCAAAATTGATAAACATCTAAAAAAATTGGATTCACAAGAAGTCTTTCTGATTCAAATCTTTTTGCCAAAAAAGATAGTTATGATATTGTGATTGTTGTATATGTTGATCATCTTGCCATCACAACAAGCACAAGCACTAGAGTTCAGCATATAAAATCAAATCTGTGTGCAACTTTTGACATGTCTGATCTAGGCCTTCTACACTATTGCCTAGGAGTTGAGTTTTGGCATTTTGTTCGTCATATCTTTATGGTTCAAACCAGGTTGAGGTCCTCAGGCTCTAATTATTCATCCTCCATCAATAAATCACTCTACAGATAGATGGTAGGCAACTTGATATATCTTATGATCATTAGACCGGATGTTTGTTTTGTTGTTAGCTATCTCTCTTGACTTTTGTCAAAACTGAAACTTTCTCATTAGATAGCCACAAAGAGATTTCTGCACTATGTCAAAAAGGTATTCTTGACTTTGACATGCTCTACTAGAGGACAGCAGAATTTGGTTTGATTGGACATACTGACTTTAATTGGACAGGATCAGTTGATACTCAACAGTCTACTATTGGGTAAACTTTCTCTTGAGGATCAGGACTAACTTCTTCAATGTAAGTTTCAGAAAACTATAGCTCTATCTTCCACTAATGTTAAATACAAGGCAGTTGTGAATGCCGATTGTGAAGCAAGTTAGCTACATTGAACTCTGACAGATTTTCAACTTCCTCAGCATTCTCCAACCCCACATTCCTGTGATAATCAAGGAATATTGAAGTTGATGAGAAATCCAGTATATCGTGCCCACACCGCACACATCAAGATTCATCATCACCATATTCAACAGCTAGTAGACTGAAAATATTTCTCTTCATTTCTGCACTTCTCAAATAGTGTAATAGTGTAACTCTTATTACAATGTATTAGAAATATATTAGACTAGCATTAAATAATGTAATAGTGTAACTCCTATTACACTTGGCAAATGTAGTCCTTTTTAACTATCATCATCATACCTCTTGTAACTGTCGTCCATAATTAGACATTCTTCAATAATATAAGGTTGAGATCTCCTTTTGATAAATAACACCTCTTCTCCCATCTCATTCTTTTTTTCATACTAGCACTAAACACTTCTAGCTCGTAAAGAGCAAGTAAGTTGAGTGACGTTGGAAAAGGAAAATGCAAGATGCCAGCTGCCAACAACTTTGTTAATATCTATGTTAACCAAGTAATTCATGATTCCATGAACATGCCTGAAAGCAACTTTTAGAGACTGCAGAGCAACTGTAGGGTCAGGGTCAAGAAGAATTGGCATAAACCAAAACGTTTTCATTTGCATGTGAAATAAATGCCAAAGGATACACCCTAATACAAAAGATTTATCATGAATCCGACAAGCAGACCAAACACCACTTGCATGGTGGCATCAAAAAACTTTTTCCATATAATGTGAATAAGCTTGACCTAATGACTGCAAAACAGGTACTTCTCTGCTGATAATGTACTGAGTTTCAACATGGAAGTGAAAAGTTATTATGGAGCAGAAGGCACAACCTGAGGTTTACTGAGGTAAACCAAAAAGCTAGCCAAGCTGTACAGCCAGGAAAGTAGATGGCACACAGTGGCTTCCACATAGATATTTTGAAAATCAGTATAAACCAATTGAGTTTTTCAGGGTGAGGTGTTTCATATAAAGTTACAAAAATACTTTTGGCAGACATTTAGTACATTATTAAGTTTGGAATATGGTAATCACTTAACACCTTCTAGGTTGTTTTTATATAGAAGAAACGAGTTAAATTAGCCATACCTATAAAATGTTGTCAGATTGTGATGAGTAAAGTATGTAGAAAAGCATGAGGCTTACAACTTGGGCATTGTTGACAAATCAACATATCTTTAAGTATAATATGAATATGACATACTATGAAATGTACCATTTGCCATGACCTCACCCAGCCTAATTTAAAAAAATTACTTCAAGTAATAGTGCATACAACTTGTAAAAGAGCATCCAGAACTCCAGGTAGCTTTGCAAGAGGGGTAGCATCTTTTCGAACATCATCCTTTTCTTTGAAGGACAATAATGTAAGACTGTTTAAGGCCCAAGTCAGCTCACTCTTTAGTCCACTCTGCAGAGCCATGACAATTCTTTTACTGTTCTGATCTGTAAAAAAGAAAAAAGTATGTTGTTTAAACATTAACAAAATTGCTGATGAAATTTATAACTTTAAACAAGTCTATGAAACATCAAAAATAATTAAAGTGGCCTGTAATATAGTAGCAAATACCTCACTATCAAATTGTATTCAAGTTTAACAGATTCATTTGTAATCAATAATTAATATGTAGTCCTGGGTCATGCAAAAAAATTTAAAAAGAAAAAGTTTATAGCATTAATGCACGTATTCCTTGGAAATATGCAGCCAACTTAAAATACCTTATTCATGATTCCAAGTTTTCAAAAATATCAGGAATTATAAGTACACTATTCAAACACTCATTGAAGACACCAAATATGCCAGAAAGTGTGACAAATTAAATTAAAACCTCCAGACCTCCAGAAGATCATCTATGAAGTGTATGAACCCAACTCCTCTATGCCCTAACTATGAGATGGCAAGGACAGAGGGACAGAAAATAGCTGAAAATAAGTATATGTCAACAAAACAAAACTTCTTAGTAACCCTACTGCCTAAAATTCAAACTGAAATTGAATTTCCCCTGCCCATGCGGAAAACCTTCCAGCCCTGTGCTGAGGGCCCTCTAGTTGATACTTTGTAGTTGTCTACTGACAGTTGGCCCCTGGAAAACATGATTCCAGCATCCGGTCATGGTACAGTCTCCTCAGTTCGAGAAGAATGGCAGACAAAACACTACCAGAAATACAATTGAAGACCAGAATTGAACAAAGATATTGTCTTGCCTTTAAGTCTTAATCTTTTGGTTCAGATGTGTTAGCTTGCCAGCTATTCTTCCTAGAACTGAACACCCAAAAATATTCACTGGACAAAGTGGCAAAAAACTACCACCAATGAAGAGCTTCACATTTTATATGTAGGAGTTATGTAAGATGAGTGTTTGCATAGAGGAAAAATGGCTTATGTATAAGTGCTTATCTATAATATAAATAGCTGACAGCACACTCTTCCGCATCTTGTCAAATTATAACTCTCACTTGACCTTTCGGTTTCCCTTAATTATCCATTTCCCATTACATCAAGTTTAGCACCTTCATAACGATATTTAAATCACATACATAAACACTTCCAAACAATACTCCACCTAGGCCATATATACCACAACCTAGCAAAACCAAATTATTTCATGTGCGCACATTCTGGTGCAAAATAACTTCACACAATATTTTCAAATATATACACATTTTTTCATTTCCAAGAGATTCAAAACTGGGGTATCAGAACCCTGACATTCCCAGCACCAGCCAGAGACAGGATGATGTCATGCCTGTGCCAGGCTGTCATGGAATGAAATTATCAATGCAATGTGGAAAGTTTTGCTTGTTGGCCAATACCATTGTTTACAGAAGATGGGAATAATAACTCAAATCCCCCATTAGGTTGACCTGTTTCTTTGACTACTCCCTATGCAGAAGTTCTTACTTCTTAGAACTAACGAATCTACTATAACTTAAATTACATAATTATATTTCAAAATTTGAAAGATACATGAACCAAGTTCTAATTTCAACAAAAAAAGCATTAGCAACTTGATTACATAGAGCATCAAAGTAGCTTGTCAAATAATTCAAAACACAGGAAGATTATAAAGTTAAAGCATCTAACCTAAAACCAAGCCCATAGCTGAACTGTAATTTTTAAACTACACTGTCAAGATATGGATTCAATATGGCAACAGTATATACATATACACATGAGTGTGGAGTGTGGCAAACTATATATATATAGTGTATGTATACATCAAATGTTCCATAGAATAGAGACATGTCCACCCCGCAAGAAAAAGAAGAGCCGTCTCACAGATGGTAACATCCGTAAGACTTGGGGATGAGGATGAAATGCCCCCTTGCCATGAGACATCCCTACCAAAACAAGAAAAGTCCTAAGGGTACCCCTTGGCAAGGGACTCCCCAACGCAGCCCCCAAACCCCAAACGAGGCACTACCTCTCGATCCCCATTGGAGGCTCTACCCCAAAACCATTTACTGGGGCACTACCCCTTAACCTTGCTAGGAGATCACCTCCATGTTTTGATTTGGAAAAAAGGGATTGTTTTGGTCCTATGTTTTGTGTGTGTAGTGGGTTTCAAGGACATGAGAACCATGGATCCAGATTTGGGGATGGCAATTGGGGGTGCTATGTCACAAGGCTCACGTTCATGTTCAAGTTTGGTAAAGATAAAATTCAGACCAAGTTTGTCAATAGATAAAATTTGTGATTAAATTAGAATAATATAAATCTGCAATTTTAATTTTAAAATATTAAAATTTTAATTAGTTTAAAAATCAAAATTTAACTTACATATATAAATTACACAAACAAAGTTTGCATCAACTCTGCAAAGCTCTATCATATAAGAAGGTTAAAACCATGAACTTATCATAGAATTTATAATATTAAAATATTTTTTTTATTTAAGAGTAAACTTTATAAAAGAATGTTGCATGTTACAATTTACAAGTAAAATTTATAACCTTTACTTTTATAAACATTAAAGCTATTATAAATTATTCTAAACTTGATAAAGGTGAACTATTATAAAGTTGCACACGCCGAAAGTGAGATGGCCTGCACCAAAACTGGATGTTGTGCAAATAAAATATCAATTACTCCCTCACTTTGTTATTTGTGTTAGTTCCTCAACGATTATTGCGGCGAGAAGACACTCACACAATTATTGCAGCTAAATAATAGCAATGCGGACTTTAGACAAAGACAAAGCAAAGGGAACAAAATCCCCTACAACTATGGCCAACAAACTACAGACAAAGACACACAAATTGCTATGATAAACTCTTACTTTCTACCAATGAACACCACTAAGCCCGCAATATATTTTTGCATGTCTTTAGGGTTCATTTTAGAGGAAAAAAAAAACCCAATATTAATATGGTTTTTTTTAATTAATAAAGCGTAAGCCCTTCTTTGTATGAATATTAGGACAAACTGAAATGAATTTAAAGGGTTTTTTTTAAGTTCAACAGCTTTGAACTTTTTGGTTGAAATGCAATGAACCCTTTGACATGTACACATGAGCAGGATGATAAGGAGAATGCTTCCAACATGAGGTGGATGATAATTTACAAGCACACTAGGTCTGTATCCAGAGAGATATATGAGCATGACAGGTGAGTAATGCCTTCCATGAAGTGAGACTATTTGATATACTTCAAAGTGTAGTAACTCTTTCCACTATGAATTTGAATATACCCAAAAGAAGTCTGCTTCGTAAGGGGTTTGCCTTCACCATTCCCCCAAATATCACTAGAAGAAATTGCGTAGTACTGAAACGACAACTTTTTTCCTATTATAGAATGTAGATGAGGTGAGAAAAAAATATGTTCAATTCCTCAAAAAAGCGAGACCACATGTGCTTGTCCAATGAAAAGAAAGACAACATTAAATCTAATTTAGAGGAAATGGTAAAGAAACAACTCATGCCCAATGAACCCATTGTTCTAAGAATATATAGCATGCCAAAAAGTCAAAAACACACAAGCAGGTGTTCTATTACAACTAACAATCAAGACCAATGTTACAAGTCTCAAACTTGCCTCAAACTTGCCTCAAACTTAGCAAGCTGATTTTTGACCTGGGCTCGGACTCAACAAATTGAAAAAACCATGAAATATATAGATTTTTAAGGATTTAAAACTTCTTTATGCACCCTTTAATAAATAAACTTTTAAAACACAATAAACTAGTCAAACAAAAGCTACTTTGACCACATATACAAGCATACATCGATCGTATAAGTATAAAAGCATATTTTAGCTAAAGAAAACAACATCGTTAGATATATAAATATTGTGAAGTGGTTACGGTGTACAGAACTCATGGATTATGATATTCGTGGCATCTAAACAAAAAATCACAATATGGAGTCATGAACTATGGTAAAAATAAGCCTGTATCCCTCTGCCCAGCATTCCTAGAATATGTGGAGTCATTCACTTATATCTAAAACAAGTCTATAAATGCTGCTACAAGCTTAGGAGCATTACTTAGGATAGTGTTTGACTTAGCAAACTAAATGTATAAATGTAATTTAATTACTCAAAACATAATTGGAAAAAAGTTGAATTTTTTTAAAATTGTTGCTTTCCATCCAACATGGTCCAAAAATATTTTCATTTTTTTGTTTTTTAAAACTAAACCATGGGGTCGGGAGTAGCAACCCCAATTGGGTCAAAGAGCCAATCAACACACTATGAAAATAGGTCGATAATCAAGAGTTTGACATAGACATCATGAACAATTGTGTTAAATTATGGGCCTACAGAACCAGTATTCAAGATTACAACACTGTATTTGCATGGAGAAAATGATGATATTTGTAAGTTGGCCATATTAAGGACAGATGAGTTAGGGAAGCAATTGAGATTCAATAATTCCCACATAATTTTGATAGGGATGATGGGCTCATTTCAAGGAAAACTTGGAATACCCTAATACTAATAAGTAATAATTAAAGAATGAGATGTGCATGAAACATGACGTTGATTTTAGTGCCTCTCAGAAACGGAAAGTATACAGTTGTTAAAACGAGAAGATAAAATATTTGAGCTTCAATCTTATGAGATGTATTTATATGATGTGAATTTGCCTTTCTTGGATAAAATTATTTCTCTTGATGATGGGTCTAATAGATGGATCCTAAATGTTGAGAGTTTCTTTTATATGTATATGTTTAAAATGAAAATAACTGGCCCTGTTTTGGGGGAAATCTATAAAAGCTTGATTTTTAAAAGTCTAAATTTGTTGAAACCCTCAAAATGGGTTTCTTAGCTCAACTTTGATGGAGCTTCATAAGGAAATCCAGGGTGAAGAGTTCCATCTTATTTATTCTTCCTTACCTGTGGTTAATTAATGGAGATACCCAGCCAATGAAGCTGAGATGAATCACTGATCTACAGGCTAACACGACTGAGAATATGCTATCAGCACAATTGACTGTATTTAAACCTTTCTGCAAATAAACTTATATCAGAAATTGAAGAAAATTCCTTTATTTACAGCATGTTGTTGGCATTCATCTATCAATAGTCTTCAAACAAGTTACATTCAATATCATATATATATATATATATATGTCATACTGAATGTTCCATATTTGATATGGTATTCCTATCCATGTCTATACAACTCTACTTTTAATTTTTTAATATTTATTAATATTTAACATGTTAAAAAAATGAAATATAGTATAACTTTATATTAATTATTAGGTTGCAAATATGTATATATTTATGATTTTATATGTTTTTGTATAGAGTCCCTAAAATGTACCCAAAAAATTGTCATATCCTATCCACATATTTCCAATTCAAAGACTTAGATTATTAATACTGTATATATAATAAATATTATATAATTATATATTAATATTGTGTATATAATTATTTTTGGTTTTTCTATGTTTTTTGTACAAACATAACCAGCCCCACAAAAAAAAAAGAATCGTATTGGCATACCATAACCATGTACCCGTACCCAATTCCGATTTGGCAACTTAGTTTGCAACCATTAGCATCGAGTGCACAAATAATCCACCTCCTTCAACTTAATGCCAAGGACTAAGGGGTATCCATTCCACCGAATTTCCATAGGGCACAATCCCGACCTCGTCCTTTAGAAATTCAAGTCTTTGCATTCTACAAGACTTGATCCTTGATAGGCTTTGTAAGCCACTCAACTTCACCAATACACCAAGGGTCACTTGACAAATCTTTTCAATTTGTCAAGAAAATCAAAATATAGATAATTAGTTCTTTTAATCTACGTTACCGAATCGTTGCATATACAAGCCGATTTCGAGTACGAAACATCCCAAAATCTGATCCTGGTTCGAATCGCCTATGGATTTGACCAAGGCGCGGATTTTCTTGCCCAAAACATTTTTTTTTTACATATCAATTCCAACCAACTCTAGCGACGAAAAGATAGTTCAAAATCAAGTGTTGAGCGTTTCAACTATAAACACATTTTTTGAAGGTTTTTTTTCTCCGTTCATCATGACTCACCATTGGATATCTCATTCTCATTTCGTAGGTGAGTGAGATGCTTCAATACAATGACTGAAACAAATAATAACAATGAAGTTTTGATGCTGAAGACTTGAAAAGGAAATACAAGTCCGTGAGAGAGTATCTCACTGGTAGTCATGTCAGTGAATCGAACATCTAATACACTGAGTATTTTTTTCCCTCTGCAAACTGATTTACTTAAATGGTGTGGCCATATTTAAGTTTTGTTCGTCGTAAAAACTGCAACTTTTTTAAGAGAGCGTATGAGAGCAATGGTGAAGTATACATTGAATAATTCATGGCCCCTCTTTGGCCTTAATCAAATATTTGAGGTACTTGGAATCAAATATCTAAAGTACCAGAATTTGATACTATTCCTAGTCGACGATGTGACGGTTTTAGGCGAATTTTTAACAATTATTATTAACGAAGATTATTGTTTATTAAATATTTAAATAAAAAACTTAAATAAATAAATTAACACGCTATTGTTAATTTAATAAATAAAATTGGTTTTGGAAGTTATATTCCCATAATAAGTTTCATACGAGAAAAATGGCCTTATAAAGGCAATACAATGTAATAGATTTTTGGTGCAATGTGAATGACTGAATTTTAATTCGAGAGCAATCTCGTTTTTTCTCTCTCATTTCAATATGGTATTAGAGCAAGCTTGCTTGACATCTCTGTTTTCTTTCCATGCGTTTGTCTTTCATCCAAAGCAGTTCATTCAAGGGCCAAGCAGTGCAGACCACGTGTAACAGCCATTGATGTCCATCCACCATTCTTGCATTTTGTCAACAGAGGAGTAGTGTAGATCACGTGCAAAATTGTGATATTCATCACTCATTTGCATTGCTCTCTTTCCATCTTGGTCACTCCTTCCATTGTTTTTCCTTCATTCTATTCATGTTCATTTTCAAAATCTAAAAAATAATAAATAATATCTAAAGTTTTGTAGAAGAGTGCAAGCAACTGAGGAGAAGCACACAACAGGTTGCCCACTTGATTTGGCATTCGAATCTACACACAGCAGGTGTGAGGTTGAGAGGAGGAGAGAGTGTGCAGGGAAGAGAGAGTGGACGCTGCAAAGAGGAAAGGCAGTGATATCATTTTGTTAGTCTTCCAATATCATTTTGTATTCTATACTACCAATCGTTTTTGTGGATGTCATCTTAATATATTTGTATTGACAGGGGATTTATCTTGGAGGCGACAATATCATTATCGGCAGAGCTTGGACTATTTGTTAGGAGTTGCTTATACTCTTGCCGCTACTCATAGCAGAGTTCTACAACATCAACATTAATCTCTAATTTCTACGGTATCAACATAAACCGAAGGTATATTGAGCAACCTGTTGTGAACATTCATTGATTCTTGTGCATTTGTGGAGTCATCAGGTACTGGAGTGAATATAATAAAGGAGGATATTAGAGTGCCACTGCAAAAGGCATGGTCTGTCAAGGCATGCTAAAAGGAAGCGATTAGGGCACAAAAAGAATAATTTATTTCTTTACGAGTTTTTAACTTTTTTATTTTATTCAACACAAAATGGATAAATTAAGCCTTTATGAAAAGTTTGATGGAAATGATTTTCATAATTGGCAAATACAAATACAATTGTTGTTAATTGAAAGAGATCTTTGGGAAATTGTTGATGTACAGTGTCAAAGCCAACAGATGCAGATGAACTTCAAAAATGGAAGGTAAAAGATAACATTGGCTATAATTGGTCTCGGTTTATCTAAACCTTATTTGCATTATGTAGATTTTAAAAAATCTTCTAAAGACATTTGGGAAACATTGAATACTTTGTTTGGATCAAAAGTTGATAGTGTAGAAATAACTATAAAACAAAAGTTGTATGGTTTGAAAATGGAAGAAGGTAAAGATATAGTCTCACATCAGTAAATTTCGTTCCTTGATAAATCAGTTGGCTGGTATAAATGAAGAAATAAAGGAAAATGATGCAAAAGCCATACTTTTAAATATTATGCCAAATAGTATGTCTCACAAGGCATTCACCTTAAGCAAAATCAATCCAAGTCTAGAAAGTATTATATCCACGTTGCTTGATGAAAGAAACAAACATGTTTCAGAAGAAGTTGCATTGACTGCACAAATGAAATTGAAGACGTCTTATGGACAAGAGACACAAGTTGGAGTGCACAAAGATGAACTCCTCAACTTTTTTTGCACTTAATCAATTGCATTTCACTAAGCAGATAAAGAAGTATGTACCCCAATTCTACTCAGTTGAAGAACTTCCAACCTATTGAATTTACATACAACATTTACAATTAAAAAACATAAATGATAATATATAGCAAGGAAAGAAAAATGAAGTTAAAAATTTAAAAATAAACGGGATGCATACTTAAGATATAACTTTTATTGCAAGAGGCTACTGTTGGAATAAGTTTGTCATTGATGTCAAGGTTGAGCTGTGTGCTTATGTGCTTGACCTGCTTGACCTGCTTGAGTTGCTTGACCTGCTTGAGGTGTTTTCTTGTTTGGTTGAGGTGTCTACGTGTCTGCTTCAGCTACTTAGCTGCCTACGTAAGCTTCTTGCTTGTTTTCTTCAGCTATCAGCCTGTGTGTTTAGTCAACAATGTGTTGTCATTTTACATAAGAAACAACTAATATATTTTATGGCTTTATTAGGGAATATTACTATTATATTCAGGCTTTATGTTTGATTAAGGGTTGGCTATGTTTTTGTCTTCTTTGAAAAAGACAAAGAAACATTATAAGGAGTTGTGTGGCTAAGAGAAAGTAACTTCTGGCGCCTAATGGAGCAGTGCTTGCTACGTGGATGTTATGCTTGCCTTCATGGTTTCTTTACATGAGACGGCTCTTTTATTTAATGATGGCTTCAGACTTTATGTATGAAGTTATTTTTGATACATGGCAGCTAAATTTTAATAACAGGGCAATGAAGTTATTTTATGTTTGAATAGGCGACTATGGCTGAGTAAGACATGGTCTGAGTATGCTCAAGTGGAATATATTAATTTGTTTGCATTCATTTAAAAAACGACTCCAGATTCTCTTAATTGAGCTTATGGTTACTATGCTGGATGGGTTTCTAAGTGGTGTATAAATATAAATGAATTGAAGTGTGTTAAGGACGTCTTCTATTCTGGGTGTAGTGACGGTTTCCTGGCATCAATTATCTTGTGGAGAGCCGTTTAAAGATAATGTTTATTTATGGTTATTCGTGGCTTCTCCTTCCTATCCAAAAGTAAGACGTGTTCTTATGCAGGCTGTGTATTTTGGAGGAAGTCAATTTTATTCCCTGGTGACTTCATTATTGTGATGGGTTTCAGAATATATGACAAAGATGTTTTCTCTGTTGTTTGATCACCATCTTTGAAGATATTTTTAGCTGATGTGTATTGATATTCAAATACAAAAATCGGGCCAGTTTTGTGAAAAATGTGAATGAGGTGAGATCATTAAAAAGTCTATTGTATTTTCTGAAGAATTTAAAAAAAGACTATAAGGAAATCGCATTCATGGGTGCCACGTGAATAATAGAGGAGTCGGGCTGAGTAACAATTTGATATTAATACTGGCGGCTCTCATTTTTGCATGAAACAGCATCTATGAATTGAAGCGACTTATTCTTTGGGCGACAGCTAATATTGAATGCTTCAGAAACTTATTTGAATCATGATTGAATGCTTCAGAAATTTATTTGTGGTGTCAGTGACATTACTTTTGGTGATGGCTTCATTAAAATGCGTCTGCATTCACAACGTAGTACCTATTGTTCTCTTCGGGTGCTATGTCTAAAATGGATATCATGCTTTAGACTGGGGCATTTCATTTTTCAAGTCAACGGTTATTTAAATAAGAGAATCTTATTTAACATACATGCTGAGAAAATGTGAAGGAGCGATTAATTTGAGTATTGAGACGTCTTTGATAAGTGTGTAGTTAATTCAACAGATATTACCATTGGCAGCATCGGCTTCTGTTTGTGATGATGGCTTCCCAATTTTAGGTGACATTTCTTTATTTTTCTGGCAGAATTAAATCGCACCTTTTAAAATATTATTTTTCACTTTCAAATCTTCAACGGCTTCAAACTTAGAAAATTCAATTCTTTTACTATCTCTGTCGACTTTATTCTACTGGAGCGGCTACAGGTGTTAATGGATATGAACACACTCTTTAGTGCCATCACAGTTAATAGAAGACTTGATTTATCTCCTCTAAGTGGAAAGGCGTTTTGGTTAAAGTGTTTCAGCTGTGTCAAAGATATATTTTAAAGACACATTATGCCTTAGCTAATTTGAGGTGACTGACTTTATTTGTGGTGAAAATCTTGACAGCGACGGAAGAATAATTTATGATAGTCTTCTTTGGCATTATTTTCTTGTAACGTCTCCAGAATTTTGAATGAAATAGTTTGGGAGAAGCTGTAGCAAGGAGTTAATAGATATGTGAAAAGATTGTGGAAAGAGGCATGAAAAATCGAAAAACTCTCAAGGGATTAGACTGTGATGAGATTTTGAATGCAACATCTGAAAGACTAGGGACAAATGAAGTCTTTTTGAGATAAGCAATATGAATATATGCAGGCTGTGGGTGGATTGCATATGATGAGAGTGTTTTGTGTGATGGTTTTTGTATCCTAGCTTTATGCGTGAAGGTGCAGAGTATTGAATATTTTATGGACAGAGAAATTTGCATGAGACGGTTTGAGGAGATTATATAGTGATGCTTTTAAGATTTGATTAAGGCTTTTGAGCTGAATGTTCTGATGAGGAAAACAAAAGTCGACCTTGTGTATAGTTTTGAGGCATGAACTCATGAGAAAAGGGTGCAGACTTTTTGTTCAATGATTGAGAGTTTGTTGAGGCAGCATTCAGTTTGCATCAGTATGTTATGGTGATTTCAGAAGGTTGAATTTAGCTATCAGCAACTGCAGTATTTGCGAAATCAGAATATGGAGTAGAGTCTTTTAGCAGAAGATTTTTTGTATTTGGACAAAGTATATATTAGTGTGGGCCTCACTGTTCAAGTGTTAGCATCGTTTAAAATCAGTGTTCTAAACTCAGTTTTGCTAAGTTTAGAGTTGGTGCTTTGGTGTATTTGCAGTTGGTGCTTCGAAGGAGGGTTGGTGCTCTCGGTGGGTTGATGCTCACTAAATGAAATCGAAGTTGGTACTTCGTGGAAGTTGGTGCTTCAGTGAGTTGGTGCTCACTATTGTAATCTAGGTTGGCCCTTTGGAGATAAATAAAAGCAATATTTTACCGTGGCTTTTTACCCAAAAGGGTTTTCCACGTAATCCTAGTGTTTATCTTGCTGGTTTATGATCTGATTTATGAATTACATGTTAAATCTGGTTTAAAAGTTTTAAAATGTTCTGAAATACTCATTCCCCCCCCCCCTCCCCGCTATCCCCCTCGCCGCCCCTCTCTCAATATTTCCTATGTGCTCTTCAATTGGTATCAGAGCATGGTTCTTCCAGAAAGTGAGCTTAAAAGCTTGGAGGTAAATTCTACTTACACGCATGGATTCGTTTGAAAAGTTTGTTGCTAATGGAGCTCCTATGTTTAATGGTACTAACTATGCCTTTTGGAGTGTTCGTATGAGAACTTACATTATGTCTCTTGGTCTTGATGTTTGGAGAAGTGTAGAAACTGGATATACAATCCCAACAACTCCTCCGACTGATGAAGCTGCAAAAAGAGCTTTTGAGTTTAATGCAACAGCCATGAATGCTATCTTAAGTGGCTTGTCAGAAACAATAATTGTGAAGGTAATGCATTGTGACACTAGTTACAACATTTGGAATAAGCTTCAAAAAATGTATGAAGGTGATTTAGAGAATCTCAGCATGCTAGAAGATGAAAGTGTTGCTGATTATTTTCAGCGTGTAGATGAAGTTTTAAATACTATCAAAAGCCTAGGAGAGAAGGTTGACGAATCTACAGTTGTTCAAAAGATTGTGAAATCTCTCCCCTTGCGTTTCAATACAAAAGTTTCAAAGATTAAAGAAATGAAGGAGTTTGGTAAGTTAACCATTGATGAGCTTCGTAGTATTTTTACATCCTATGAATTAAGTACTACTTCTGATCTATCTGCTGAAAAAGAAGTAGCCTCTGAGAATTTGAAGAAGGGAGATGACAAGAAGTCCACTACTAGTGGTGGTTCTGATGAAGGTTTTAACAATGAAGGATATAATGAAGAATATGATTAAAAATATGATGATGAATGTGATGAAGCTGAAGTTAATCTTGTAGGAGAGCTAATTTGTGCCTTGAGCAAAATCAAGAAGCTAAGAAAGAAAAATCAGAATTGAAACTGCTATTACAAGAAGAAAGGAATGCAAAAATTAAGTTATTTCAAGCACTTGAGGATGCAGAAAAGAAGATGGTTGATCAGAAAAATCAGATTGAAAAAGATGAAAAATTGTTTGCTGATTTGAAGGTGCAGATTGAAGAGGGAAAGAAGATAGATGAAGAAATCACAAATCAGTTAAAGGTGAAAGAAGAGAACGTTGAGAGACTTGAAGCAGAGGTTGTTTCTCTTAGAAACATAAGCAAAACATCAACACTGCCGAGTGAAGAAAAGATAAATCAAAAAAAGTTCTATGTCCTTTGAAAAGATTTTAAATGCGCAGAAGGTTCCTAAGGACAAGAGTGGAGTTAGATTTGAAGAAAGTCAATGTTCCAAGACTGAAAATGAAGAACAGCAAAGGAGTTGTGCTGATTGCTCAAAAGCATTCGCATTAAAAGAACAGAAATAACACTTTCAAAAGACCTCACATTCAAAGACAAAATCATATGACCAGGTTTAATGACTCTTTCCTTTATGG
The DNA here is from genome assembly GCA_007258455.2 of Sequoia sempervirens. Classification (NCBI taxonomy): domain Eukaryota; kingdom Viridiplantae; phylum Streptophyta; class Pinopsida; order Cupressales; family Cupressaceae; genus Sequoia; species Sequoia sempervirens. The sequence goes on from VDFB02155614.1 coordinate 59,498, forward strand.
ATATTGTTTTTCATGCAATTGTTTTGGTCACAAGGCCGCAAATTGTAGAGTGTTTGTAAATAATAATTTCAGACATGTGAATAAGAATTCCTATGCTCCTCTGATGAATTACAATGTTGTTTGTTACAAATGCAATAACTTTGCTCATACTACAAAAATGTGTAGAAGCAATCATGCAGATTTTTCAAAGCAAAACAAGAAGGTTGACAAAGCAAAAGAGGTTAAGATGGTTTGGAGGAAAAAGAATAAAGTTGAAAAGGTTGAATCTAATGAAGCTACTACTAATGATCATGGACTTGATGATTTTAGAAGAAAGAAGTCAGCAATGACTTTACCCCACCCTTGAGAAGGTGCTCGAACTTAGGGGGAGCATTCATTGATACATCTTAGTAGCCCCGTTTCAATTATGTAAGTTGGTTGAGTTTTGCAAATTAGTATTCTTATGTTTTGGATTTCTGGAAATGAGTTTTGGTGTGAGCTATTGAGAACCTTTTAACTTGTAAAGCTGTTGATTATTCATCAGATTATCATCATCAAATCTTTATTATCATGGTTTCAATTTGTCGTTGATGTCAAAGGGGGAGAAATATGTTAGGGGGAGCAGCGTTGTTTCATGTCAGCCAATTGGTTTCAGAGCAATATTGATTTCTTGAGGTATTGTCAGATGCAATGTTGGTTGTGTTCTCAGATGATGTTGCCATCAATGACTAAGGGGGAGATTGTTGGAATAAGTTTGTCATTGATGTCAAGGTTGAGCTGTGTGCTTATGTGCTTGAACTACTTGACTTGTTTGACCTGCTTGACTTGCTTGAGGTGTTTGCTTGTTTGGTTGAGGTGTCTGCATGTCTGCATCAGCTACTTGGCTGCCTGCCTAAGCTTCTTGCCTGTTTGCTTCAGCTATCAGCCTGTGTGTTTAGTCAACAATGTGTTGTCACTTCACATAAGAAACAGCTAATATATTTTATGGCTTTATCAGAGAATATTATTATTATATTCAGTCTTTATGTTGGATGAAGGGTTGGATATGTTTTTGTCTTCTTTGAAAAAGACAAAGAAACATTATAAGGAGTTGTGTGGCTAAGAGAAAATATCTTGTGGCGCCTAATGGAGTAGTGCTTGCTATGTGGATGTTATGCTTGCCTTCATGGTTTCTTTACATGAGATGGCTCTTTTAATTAATGATGGCTTCAGACTTTATGTATGAAGTTATTTTTGATACGTGGCAGCTAAATTTTAATAACAGGGCAATGAAGTTATTTTATGTTTGAATAGGCGACTATGGCTGAGTAAGACATGGTTTCAGTATTCTCAAGTTGAATATATTAATTTGTTTGCATTCATTAAAAAAACAACTCCAGATTCTCTTAATTGAGTTTATGGTTGCTATGCTAGACGGGTTTCTACAGAGAGTGGTGTAAAAAATATAAATGAATTGAACTGTGTTAAGGACGTCTTCTATTCTGTGTGCAGCGACGGTTTACTGGCATCGATTATCTTGTGGAGAGCCTTTTAAAGATAATGTTTCTTTATGGTTATTTGTGGCTTCTCCTTCCTATCCAAAAGTAAGACGTGTTCTTATGCGGGCTATGTATTTTGGAGGAAGTCGATTTTATTCCCTGGTGTCTTCATTATTGTGATGGGTTTCATAATATATGACAAAGATGTATTCTCTGTTGTTTGATCGCCATCTTTGAAGATATCTTTATCTAATGCGTATTGATATTCAAATACAAAAATCAGGCCAGTTTTGTGAAAAATGTGAATGAGGTTGAGATCATTAAAAAGTCTATTGTATTTTATAAAGACTTTTAAAAAAGACTATAAGGAAATTGTATTCATGGGTGCTACGTGAATAATAGAGGAGTCAGGTTGAGTAACGATTTGATATTAATACTGGCGGCTCTCATTTTTGGATGAAATGGCATCTACGAATTGAAGCAACTTATTCTTTGGGCGAGAGCTAATTTGAATGCTTCAAAAACTTATTCGAATCATGATTGAATGCTTCAGAAATTTATTTGTGGTGTCAGCAACATTACTTTTGGTGATGGCTTCATTAAAATGTGTCTGCATTCACAATGTAGTACCTATTGTTCTCTTTGGGTGTTATGTCTAAAATGGATATCGTGCTTTAGACTGGGGCGTTTCATTTTTCAAGTCTACGGTTATTTAAATAAGAGAATCTTATTTAAAATACATGTTGAGAAAATGTGAAGGAGCGATTAATTTGAGTATTGAGACGTCTTTGATAAGTGTGGAGTTAATTCAGCAGATATTACCATTGGCAGCGTCGGCTTCTGTTTGTGATGACGGCTTCCCAATTTTAGGCAACATTTCTTTATTTTTCTAGCAAAATTAAATCGCACCTTTTAAAATATTATTTTTCACCTTCAAATCTTCAACTGCTTCAAACTTAGAAAATTTGGTTCCTTTACTATCTCTGTAAACTTTATTCTACTGGGGCGGCTACAGGTGTTAATGGATATGAACGCACTCTTTAGTGCCATCATAGTTGATAGAAGACTTGATTTATCTCCTCTAAGTGGAAAGACGTTTTGGTTAAAGTGTTTCAGCTGTGTCAGAGATATATTTTAAAGACACATTATGCCTTAGCTAATTTGAGGTGACTGACTTTATTTGTGGTGAAAATCTTGACAGCAACGAAAGAATAATTTATGATAGTCTTCTTTGGCGTTAATTTCTTGTAACGTCTCCAGAATTTTGAATGAAATAGTTTGGGAGACGCTATAGTAAGGGGTCAATAGATATGTGAAAGATTGTGGAAAGAGGCATGAAAAATCGAAAAACTCTCAGGAGATTAGACTGTGATGAGATTTTGAATGCAACATCTGAAAGACTAGGGACAGATGAAGTCTTTTTGAGATAAGCGATATGAATATATGCGGGCTATGGGTGGATCGCATATGATGAGAGTGTTTTGTGTGATGATATTTGTATCCTGGTTTTATGTGTGAAGGTGCAAATATTTTATGGACAAAGAAATTTGCATGGGACGGTTTGAGGAGAATATATAATGATGCTTTTAAGATTTGATTTAGGCTTTTGGGCAGAATGTTCTGATGAGGAAAACAAAAGTCGACCTTGTGTATAGTTTTGAGGCATGAACTCGTGAGAAAAGGGTGCAGACTTTTTGTTCCTTGGAGGGGTGGTTGCTATTAGTTTAGCAGATTAGATAGAGAAGAATAGAAAATCACACAGACACAGCATAACACAGCATATACCCTGGGAAAACCCTCAACTTGAGGGAGAAAAACCCAGCAACAAATATCTCTCTTATAGATATAAACAATGAGGCCAATCACAAGGCCAATATTCAGCACCAACACTAGATGCAATGACAGATAATAATCTGCACTTCCTTGATATTCAAATCTGCCCTTGAAGAAATTCACAATCTGCTCTTGATAAAATTTGCACTTGAGAGAAGGAATGAATCGAACTTGCTTGATGATGGAATGAATGGAAATGACCTTGTATATATACACAATGTGAGAGAGGTCGCACCTCTTCATGTACAAGGTCGGCCACAATACAAAAATATGATTACAAATAAAAGATGCGAATACAAGGAAGGTCGTCCAAAATAGAAATTACATTGTTGCCTAAGTGAAGTGCCTCTTCAATTTAATTATCTCAATAAATGAATAGCCGTTAGGCTATATGAATTTATGTCTTGACTCGTGGCTGGAAGGATGAGCCCAAAGCTGCTATAACATCAACAGGTGCTTTCGGTGGGTTGGTGCTCACTAAATGAAATCGAAGTTGGTGCTTCGTGGAAGTTGGTGCTCACTATTGTAATCTAGGTTGGTGCCCTTTGGAAATAAATAAAAGCAATATTTTGTTGTGGTTTTTTACCCAAAAGGGTTTTCCACGTAATCTTGGTATTTATCTTGCATTGGTATTTTATGTTGCTGGTTTATGATTTGATTTCTGATTTACATGTTAAATCTGGTTTAAAGTTTTAAAATGCTCTAAAATACTGATTCACTCCACCCCCTCCCCCCTCTTCTCAATATTTCCTGTGTGCTCTTCAACTACAAGTAAAGAAAGACTTGTTCATGAGCATCTTTCATGTACTTGTCTCAAAAAAGGCAAACATCATGAGTTTTTAACGATATGAAGTGGCCAAACTCAAACAAGGCAACACTTTGTATATCTACATCTGGGAATATTCTTTTAAATGCAATCTTGTTCCTAATAGCAACCTCTTCATCTCTGCATGGTGCCACCCTCCTTGGCAAGGAAAGTATCTCTTTGCTATAATACTTTAGGGAGAAAGCAAATACTAAGAGATGCAAGGACAAGATCATCTTGTTCTAACAATCAACAATGATCCTTTACACTCTTGAAAAATGTTTTTGTTGGATCATTTTCCTTGGCTTTTGTTATGGTCTTTATTTTTTAAGCCATGGAGTCCATGCCATTATAAATCTCACCCAAACATGGTTGATCTATATTTGCATACCTAATCATACTCATCACAGGCTCAACGAAACTCAAAATATATTCCACACGAGACCACCACTCATCATCTAGGATCAATGCTTTGTAATTTTGGGCTATTTTTGTCTATGGTTGCCTCCATACACTCCAAAGAGTGTTGATGACCATGGCACCCAATGCCTCTCACACCTTGACCTATAGTCTCAAGACGATTGTGTGTGATGTGAATCAAGTCTCAACAACCCATCATGGAGTAAAAAATAAAACAAATTAAAAAATTAGAAAGTAGCAACTCGACAAAATAAAATAAAATAATAAATAGTACTAAAAATATAAAAATAAAAATAAAATCACCTTCAACAACTCCAAGTTGGAAGTTTTGAAGACGGCTTGTGAAATATGATGATTTGTCACAAACATTTGAATCTCCTCGACCTCCATGTATATTTTTTGACCCACTCAATCTCTAAGCCAATATTTTGCAATATCAAAGTGAGAGAGTGGATAATACATGGTATCCAAAAATATGCCCATATGTACTCTCCACTATCAAACCTACTACCCTACAATTTTTAGCATTGTCTATTATAACTTGGACAACATTTTCAAAGCCCACCATCTCAACAACTTGTATGAAGATATTGGAAATAAAAGTTGCATCCTTTACTTGCCCCTCATAGTCAACTACCTTCAAAAACATCAGCCCTTTAGGGAACACTTGTAATATCCACCCCAATTTTTTTTGAATTTTAAACAACTTGTTAGCATCAAATATGAACAATGATAAAGAACTAAAATCAACTACCCTCCACTTTCTGATCACCCAAATCCCGATATGGTCGAGGTGAGAGCATACGGTGGCGAGGTTTACATTGCAATGCTTCTGAAAGTAACCACTTGTTCAATGGGGTGAGTAATAAACTACCACTTATGCCGTAGGTACAAACTAAAAGTAGACAACTAACAACTCTTCCGCTTTTTGGTGGTGAGTGCAAATCAAGAACCACTTATGTAGTGGGGTCAGTACAAGAAGCCACTTATTCAGTGGGGTAAGAAATAGACTACTTGTTCAGTGGGTAAGAAATAAACCACTTATTTAGTGGGGTAAGTAGCAAATAAACATAATGAGCTAATTCACTGATGGTACTACCAAACGGTGTTACAATAAGAGCTCGTTTACAATCAATCTTAGAAACAACATAGACTGCTGCTACAACAAAATGATGATAACACTTGGTTCAATACTCCAAAATGAGACCCAACACCAGAATAAGTTAGCCCTTGATAAAAAAGAACAAGTATACCTCAACAATGGCACCTTGAAGTCTGAAAATGGACTGAACGGCAGCAATTACAGGTTTGATATGAAACTGCAGGTCTGAAACACCTCAAACAGCAAGCTACAATATGGCACAACACCCAAGAATGTCATTCAATCACCATAGAACACTCCCAAATTGTTTAAAAGGCCAGGGATAGGTCAAGGCGCCACCCAAAGAGCCCCCAAAGTCAGGTTAGGAGGGGCAAATGCCCCCATAAACCCACACGCCTCAAGCCCAAGAATGTATGGCCTGCTGGGAGGGGCAATCAGCTCCTAAAAATCCAAAACATCACTAAATTATTTGCAAACTTGCAAATCAGGTTGCCCAATGCTGAGGAAAAAGATGAGCCAATACCCAGAAGCAAATTATCAACACATCAATCTGAAACTCCCAAAATGTGGTACAGCCTATACAAGGAAATAGTACGGCCAGCAAGCATAACTCCAAGAAAATTCACTCCAAAAAACTCTGCAAGGTCAGAAAACCACACCCAAAACATTGCATCTAAAAAACATCAAAGCAAACCATCATGAAAACAAACTGAAATCTTCACCAAAGCTCCAATGGTGACTCCTACAGTGAAGCCACACCAATGTCCAGCTAGGGCATATCTCTCAACTCCAAAACTAGAGCAACCTTGAGGGTTTTCATCCTCAAAGCCTCGAAGGATTCAATCCACAATCCAGCACCACTTCATTATCTCAAATCAACATGGCCATATGAGCCACCCCTAGCCTCCTTATCTAACTTTTTGGAGGGAGAGGTTACAACTTTGAAAATAATAAAATAATCTACCTTTTGAATTTGCCTTTATAAAATTATAATAACCTCTCATATGTCAATGTCCCCCTTCTCAAGTCTAGGCGTCCAACTTGGGGTCCTTTTTCACCTTTGCAAAAGATTATAATCACTTAAGTGAAAATAATTAATAATTAGACATTACACTTAAGTGAAATATTAAATTATTTTACCCCTTATAATGGAAAATCCTGAATCAACTCATAATCCAATTTTGACTACATCGAAGGGATGTGGAGGCACTGGGTGGGTGAATGGGACCATTTCAAAGACTTTCTAAGAATAGACATGCTCTCCAAGAAGTTTGGAGAACACCCAGATCATCTGATAACACTACAAAGAGTGTCATTCAACTCAAAATCATCCCCTAAGCTCAAAGCCAACATCAAAAACCAAGAACAGCTACCACTGCATCCTCCAAGGATCGTGGAATCCCCTTAACCCTTCTATTTAGCCTATGGGAACTCTGGAAATATGCTAATGGCCACTAAAAAGTTTAGGATTGAGAAGGGGGCATTACAACACTGCAATGACATGAATTAGTGGTTTAATTTTGACATCTTTCAATCCTTAAAAAATGAGGGGCACTCCTGTTTCGGGTCATCTATCCTTGATTACTCTCACCGATGCCTCTATGTAAGCTTTTTCCTTGGCCAATAAGGTAATGCACACCTTTCATACCCAAGACTAATGTAATCAGTTGGAGCAGTGGTAATCGTTGTCACCATATCCTACCAATACGATGATCTAACAAGGATGAAAAGAAACCCATTTCTATAAATGCAACATGCAATGCTCTCATTTGCACCCTCCCTTGCCTCATTCTTGAAGACCTTTTCTAGTGGCCCTCTTTTACAAGGAAGAAAGGGGGTATTCTCTTCTCAAGAAGATGATTGTGGCATGAAAGGATGTGAGCCAACTAGTTGTGATAAGCCACTAGGAGGTTTCTATGATCCTTTCTTAGAAAGAGGATGTGCTCCTTCCTTTGCTCTACTACTTGCCAAGTCAGTGTCCTCTTGTTCTTTGATATATCCCATTGTTTGTTTTCACAGCCATTTTTTATTCAAGCCTATGTAAACTCTTATTTCTAAGCAAGAATAGCACACAAGTGAGCTTTCACTCAACTATACAAGCTCTTATATTCATTTCCACATTGCTACATTGCCAACGATAACCTCCACCAAGACGCTGTTCAATCATGGTTGTATGTCGCCAAAGAGATGACACTATGTCAATTTTAAACAAGCTCTCTACATGTGCCGTGACTACTAAACTAGAACTACCAGCAATTTTATACGAATACAAAAAACCCAAAAAAAATTTACAAATTTACAACCATACAACTTAAAAAAACAAAAAGAAATCGACATTATAACCCTTATATTATGCATAAGAAAAAAATTTAAATATTTAAAACATTTAAAAAAAACTGAAAAATCTTCAAAACTTCTAAAAAATTACAAGATTCACTCTCCTTTGATAGATAATTTTCCTCATGCTCTCCTATCAATATAGGTCTTTCACTACCAAAGCCTCTGCTTTCGAAGAAAAATGCAGCAACCTTCAAACATCAAAAATGGCAGCTTCGAGGTAAAAATGCAATTTTGCTTATTTGTGTTTGTGAAATGAGGCAGTTAAAAAACTCTTCTTTTTTGTTTTGGGGCCCATCTAGCCATGGTGATGAGCACACAGTTATATTGAGAGGGGGGCTGAATCAGTATATTACAAACTTTTATTTTTCAAACTCAATCAATCACATCAACTACACATATGCAAGATCTAGCACTTAAGAACACAAAGAGAACACACGATTTACGTGGAAACCCTTGCAGGAGAAAACCACAGCAAAATATTGCTTATATATATATTTTGATCAATCTTCTTCTTCTTCTTGTAGGCTCCAACCTGCTAGAGTCCAATCTCCACTTAACAGAAATATAAGCTCCAATAGAGGCTTCAACTCCCACACAAACTGAGCTCCAACCCAGCAAGAGGCTCCAACCCCCACACAAACTGAGCTCCAACCTAGCAAGAGGCTCCAACCTCTATTAATCCCTTAATGACTGATATGGTTTACTTCTCCACATGGTCTTCCACTTATAAAACGGTTTACACCTTCCACAAATCTGATCACACACTTCCTTCCCTTCAAATCTGATCACACTTTTTACACAATGCTCTTTTCACAAATCTGATCTAACTTAGGAACCAATTCCTTTCACAACTCTGATTACAATCACGCACAAACCTCCTTCAACATATGATCACAAATTTAGCTATGTCTTCATTCAAATTTTCTGCTCTCTTTTGATGTATCATTTGTTCTTCTTTTACCATATTAACATTCTTTCATTTATTTAATATAAGTCTGATTTGCACTTCATTTTTCTGCTTTTTCTCTTTTCAATCTGCTCTTCACATTAGATATCTGTTTTTTTTTTACCAAACCTTCTTCTATCCTTTATATCTTCATAATGCAAATAATGGACAGACTCTTTCACAAAGAACACCACCTTTCACATAAGATGTAACTCTTCAATTTAATTTCTGCCCTTTTATTAATCTTAATAAGTATCTTCATAAATACAAATTGTTGCCTTTAAACTCAATTACTTCCTTCATAAACATAAGCGCTACCTTTGTAAATGAATCGCTACCTTTCCATGAGCTTAATCGCTGCTTATTTTATGATCTTAATATTTGTCTTAAATGCTTCCTTTTCAAATGTAATCGCTGCAAGTGCTGAATATTATCTTTTTAATCACTACCTTATGAATAATAATTGCCGTTTTTATTACATATGAATAATAATTGCTGTTTTTATTAGATATAGTAATTGCTTCTATGATGATCGCTGCTCTCCATTTATTATATTCGCTACTATAATAGACTTTAATCACTTCCATTCCTGTTGCTGCCTGCTCTTTTATTCTTTAATAATTGCTGCTATATAATACATATGCATTTCCCCCTTCAATTACTTTAATCGCTGTTTATATATATGTAAGAATATAGTCGAACAAGAATACTTATGGAATTTAAAGCATATTATGGATATAGTCGGCCAGCATATGAAATACCAATATGAAGTGTTGATTATTTCCTTAACATAGGCGTTTAATTGAATTTATTTCTGCCTTTGTCTTGGGTGCTAAAACATGGGAGGAGTCAGCCATCTTTGTATACAGCATTTGTATAATAAATGTTCTCCATAAAAACCAGTGCTGTCATAAAGACTATGGGTCAACCAACATAGAAACTGCATTGAGTTTTCCTTATATAGCCTTTGGCCAGTCCTTTTACAGTGAAGAGATTCATAACATCTCTTTTGACATCAATGACAATAATGTGACAATCTCGAATAACAAATTCCATCCTGACATCAATGACAACATTTCCAACACATGGGTACTCCAAGGTTCACCTAAGTTCGCCTAGGGTACACCCTGAGCACCTTGGGTTGAAGAACCCACAAGAAACCAACCCCGTACTAAACCCATATGAGGATGGGGCGCGATTCGGAAGAGCACATTAACAAAGATAAAACATAAAGTATTTGAAAAAAGAAAGGGATATTTCCATTTGTAGAAGAAAATATGCAACTTACAAAACAAAAAAATAATTTTGCATTTTGCAAGTTATTCAAAAACAAGTGAAAGTTGCTAAGGCTCACTTATTAAAATTGTGTTTGAGAAAAAAACAACAATAGACAAAGTTTTGAGGTAAAACTCCTCCCAAGTGAACATGACTAGAGTTTTGATCCAAACGTCTACATTTTGTAGCAGAAAGTGTCTCTCTTTTTCCCTAGGTTTGTATGTTGATGACTTATTGATCACAAGGAGCTCTTCATCCTCCATTGTACAAGTGAAAACTACCCACATGATAGATTTTTGTCTTTTGATGACCGACTTGGGTTTGTTGCAATATTTTTTTAGGACTGAGATCCATTAGTGATGAGAAAATGTTTTTTATAATGAAAATAGAAATCACTAAACTAAAACATAAATGCCATTAGGGTACAAATTTTAGGACAGGATTACGGATCATATACCGTCCAATGCCCTGAAAATTTTACAATGCTTAGAGTTCCAACCATATCCTATATAATAAACATTATACACCCATTTTGAGTAGCCATTTATACCCTCAATCTATCAAACAAATTCAAGCAATACTACAACTCAGAGCTTATTGCAAAACCACATCATAGGGTGTAAAATGATGCCATGATCCTGAAAACCAAGTAGCAAATTAAACTAAGTCTTAATTTAAGATACTTAAATTTGTTCAGCAAATGGTGTTAAATCAAACCCATTCTGGAAACAAATTTGCTCTGCTTGAGGCACCCAAAAAATAAAGGATTAAATCGCATCTTGGATTGAAACTCATCCAAGATGACAAAGAAGATAATCAACATAACAAAGATAACTCATGGTTAACATAATTCGTATGTTTATTATTTTTAATCTCCAAATCTCAAACTCCTGAAATTCCCTGGAAAGACCAAATATTCAGTTCAGGAGGAAAAGCACACTGGAAAAACCTCATCATGCTAATTTGGTTAGTGCTAAGAATTTTAAGCAACCTGTCTAGACAAGAAAATTACCGATCATTTTCCAAACCATGATTGAACACAAGTGTAATACCAACGAAATAATCTATTTGGGTTGAAACATAATGCCATAATCAAATGCCTTGGACTCTGGGGAAAACAAACAATCAGAGTTAATCAATGAACCTTGCCATCAATTAAAATTGAAATAACTACCTCACTCTGTCTAGATATGGAATTTCCATAATGCCATTAGGATTGTAACAACATGATTATTCTAAAACTTTGCAATAACTAAGCAATGAGTTGGCCTTACTCCTTTTCCCTGGAGCCAAGTCAAACTCAAAAATATTCCTTGTTCAAAGTACTTTTATCTAGGTGGGGACAAAACCCAAAGGAATCAAGCTAAACTCCCCCAAAATTCATGGCACCCTTTTCTAGTTTCCAAACTAAAAATCTGAAAGTGCACATTGAGTGTAGCAAGTCAATTTGTCCTTGTACCTAACAAAGGAGAAAGCTGGATTTGGTAACCACTAACAATGTCCTGCAAATTCATTAAGCACACTTAGACAAGCACCCAATCTCAAAATCTGGGATTTCCGTTTCTCCATCTAAAGGAACATACAGAAAACAACTGTTTATATTTTTATGGCAATATGAAGATTCTTTGAGTTTAAACTTGAAGATTCTTTGAGTTTAAACTTTACATACGTATATTTTTGTGTCTGTTATAAGAATCACAAAATCTTGGAGAAGGGTCCAAAATTCAAAATCCTACCAGAACCTTTTTTAAATCATGAAATGGGAAATTTTGTGAAAGTGAAAGGGAGAGTTTTCAATGGGTTGCTGGTATAATTAATGGTGGTGGGAGACACTCATGAGAGCATGAAGCAGGTTCAAATACTTCAGCACAATGAGGTGGCCCATAACTCTAGTTGACATGTGGATACAATGGTACATTCTAGCGCACATCTACACAAACCTTTGACAAGGTTAATGACTAATGATAATGGATAAATTCTACCATGACCCATGTTTACAAATCTTTGGCAGAGTTGTTATGTGACAGTTATAGGATACATTTTGGCATAACAAAAGAAGAATGTGATTATAACCCTGTTAAGTTTGTGTCCATAATTGTCCTACACTCAGTTATGTCACAAGTTTACTGTTTACCAATTTGAATAATCCTGTTTGGTTTGTGACAGTATCCCGAATAAACCTAGGCTCAGTGATGTCACAGATTTAACAATTTGAGCAAAAACAAAAGAACAAGATAAGAGAAAGATTGTAATTTTATTCGCTTTGTGTCCATGATTGGACTAGGCTCCGTGATGTCCCGAATTTGCCAGTTTTAAAAAAAAGGAGATGATAAAGATTGTTACATTGTTTGGCTTATATCACCAGACGGCCTAAGGCACGGTAATGTTCTAAATACACACACACATATCTAAGTGGCGGAAATCTTGGGAATGTTCCAAATTTAACAGTTGAAAAACAAACACACAACACAGTTTGGTTTGTATCTCTAAGTGGCGGAAATCTTGGGAATGTTCCAAAATTAACAGTTGAAAAAAAAAGGAAAGAGATAGATTGTATTCCCCTTTCATTTGTTTCCTTAATCAGCCCAAGGCTGAGTAATGTTGTAAGTTAGCAGATTTAAAAAGAGAAGAGTGAATGTATCCCTGTTTGGTTTGTGTCCCTAATCAACGTAACCCTAGATAATGTTCCAAATTCACCAATTAAAAAAGGAGAGAGAGAAGAGAGACTGTAACCCTGTTTGATTTGTGTCCCTAATCGGCCTAAATTCCGAGAAGTCACAGATTCGCCAATTCAAAAAAACTGCACGAAAAAGATAGATTATAACCTGCAAAGGAGTTGTGAACCTGAAGAGTTGGACCCAATAGAACCGGAGGTGTTCCTGCAGAGCCACTCTCCCCATTGGCTCCTCCTCCTCCTGCGACATTTGCATTGGAATTAGCAGCCCCTCCAACTCCTCCCCCTGCCCCTCCTGATGCTGCTGCTGCTGCCGCCGCCGCTGCTCTTCCCCTTTTTCCTCCTCCTCCTGTAGCTGGTGAAGATGACACTCCGATTGCTGCGCCAGTTCCTCCTGCTTGCGTTGCTCCTGCCATTTTTACTCCCTAAAACCTTGCTGTCCACTTCCCCTTCCAATCTAGTTGTCTGTTACCAGCAAAATGAGTGCAGTTTTCTTAATCTTTAAATACATTGCCATTGCATCTTTAAATACTGGGCCGTCCCATCACATCTTTGCCATTACTCGAGAAATCTTTAGCATTGTTCAATTAAGGTATAGCAGCAGATGAATTCGCTAGGTGATCTCGTCTCTCCAGAACTCAGGGTTGGAAAGAGGTTTGGTTAGAAAGGAAAAACCAGGGTGGTTTTAAAATCTAAAGTTCAACTAAACATTAATTTAGAGTTTTTTAAATTGTGGAGATTTGTTTTTATGCGTTTTTTATATTATTTATATATACTCAATACAATTTTGAATTATTTTATTCTAAAGTTAATTTGTTTTAATTTATAATTATTTATAAAAAATAATTAATATTTATGTATTTTTTATTTAAAGATTTATTTATTTATTTAAAATTTATTTTTAGATAAGAGTCATTTTATTTCATTTATTTCATAATTATTTTATTTTAGAATTATTTTAAAAGTTATTCTTTTTATTTAAGAGTTTTGTTTTTATGGATAATACAATAATTTTTAGTTTGGTTCGAGTTAGGTGAGGTCACAAATAGTCTAAATTTACCAACTCAATAGTCTAACAAGGACAAAGTCTATGAGCATGGTGAGGTCACAAATAGTCTAAATTTACCAACTCAATAGTGTAGCAAGGACATAAAGTCTATGAGCATGTTGATCCAATGAGGGTTTGGAGCATGAAGTCAATGGCATGAACGCCATCAACTTCAATGTAAGGTTCAAACTCGTGAGCACAATGGATCAAGGGCACAATGCCCACAATCACAATAGTCCAAAGGGGGGTTGAACTGTGGTGGCTACAACAATAATGTCACATTTTCACCATCACACTATGCCATGAACAACTATTTAAGAAAAATAAATAAACAATTAAAACATATATATTGAAAAAAGGTTCAATCAACTAAAGACAAGCAAAGGCCATGAGACCAACACTTTAAATGTAAAAAATATAAAGTTAAATCCAAAAATAAATGAAGAGATCACTACCCATGTAATGAGCCTTGCTCAAACTGATCACAATTTGCCCCAATTTGCGGCCTTGTAATTTCTTCAAACACTTTGTATGCAATGTGGAGGTGGCTGATATGTTGTTTTCAGTTTGTTGTTTGATGCAAGATTGAATACCAAAAGATTTTGAAAGCTTAAATAGACTTCTACAACTACTATGCAAGCTTTTAGATGAATTACAATGTTTCTATGCAATTTAAAATGCATTCCAATGAAGAACTAAGTGCATAAAGTGCATCTACATCCAAGAGGCATTTTGTCAAACAATTGGCATGCAAACTCTAACTCTAATCAACATGAACTTTTATCTAGCAATTTGACAAGCAGATTATCTCTCCTTTATTGCAATGACAAATTGAAGCACAATGCTGAGTTAATTTTAGCCAAGACTCTTGGCTTTACAAACAGTTATGCAACAACTAAAATCTGAGTACACTATTGCAATATGCTGACTAAATCTCTACAGTGCTAAATCTGATTACAATAAACTCTAATAGCTACAACTACCATCAGTGTCAATGGTCCTATGATCAACTGAAAATTACAATTGATTTCTAAAATGCAAACTATGACTTAAATCGTAATAATTATGTGATATAATGGACTAATGAAGAAGAACCTGGAAATGCTAACAGCCAAGAAGAAAGTTCGATTCTCCTTGATAGATAATGATTTTCCTTCAATGCTTAGGCGCCTTGTTGTCTGATCCTTTAATGATGCTTCATTGATTCAATTTGAATTTTTATGTGCTTCTCCTCTCAAAATTGAACCACTACCAGGGCCGCCCCTGTTTGCTTGTTATCAGATTGTGATTTAATTAAAAATGGCCACCAAAAATCTTCCAATCAACGCCAAGAATCATCTCCTAATCTTCATAATTGTTGTGCCCAGGCTGGAGCTTGATTTCAGACCAAGTATAGACTGTTATCAGTAACTCTAACCTTCCAATGGCGTCCATACATGACTGAGATAATTTCCAGATTTTTACTTGAATTTTATTTGTGTCTTCTTCATGAAATCATCCCTTTACATAGTGCGCCCAATTGTAAGTAATCAGATCTCTGAGATAAATTATATATGCTGCAAACTCTCCTCAAAATGCATATGTTAACAACTCCAACCTTCAAGGAATGATGCGTTGCAAGGGTATGAAGAAATTGATGCCAAACAAGGAAGATATGAGCAGATTCGTGGCTTCTACAAGCTGATAGCAGCGACTGAAAATTAATACCAGAACTTATTTACAATAGCTAGTGATGCAAATTGATCTTCCAATGATGTAGATATAAGACACAAGTAATCTCCAGCGATTCCTCAAATGAATCTCCAAACTGAATAGCGAAATTTGCTCAATAAAATGATCACCCCAGCAATACCTCAGCTGCTGTGAAGACTCCAAACCCTTATTTAAAAAGTACAATAATACATCATCTATTGTACTCAGATATATTTCACAATGAAGCACAAATGGAAGACTGAAGTATCTTCCTCCCAGCTGCAATAATTCAAGTGATATTTCACACCCTCAAAATTGCTCACCAATTGAGAGTTTTCGTTCTTAATGGCCAATTGTGACAACTGCAGAAACCCTAGGCTCCACAATGCACATCAACAACAAACATCAACAACAACAAATCTGGATGCTGAGAATGAAGCCCAAGATGTCTATTTATTCTTTTTCCCCAATTTCTCCAGAAGCTTCTAGAATATTCTTTTATTTTATTTAAGTGACTTTATAATATATTTTAAAATCAAGTCACTTTATTAAATTAATTAAATATAAGGTCACCTTTTAATTTTAATTTTTATTTGATAACCTTATAATTAATTAACTTAATACCACTTAATGATTTAATTAAAGTAACTAATTAGTCATCCTCTTGAAAATCATTATTTTGGACGACTTAATTAATTAAATTAATAAAATCAAATTACCTCCAAAAACGGGGACATTACAATCTGCCCCTCCTGAAATTGCTTGTCCTCAAGCAATTCACCACCTGGATCCCACAAGAAGAACTGCATAATGTCCTTGTCATCACCAAACATTCTTGCAACATTTGCTCAAACTGAAACTATCGTGCCAACTCAATACCATCACCAAGTGCTGCAGAAGTATAAGCCTCAAGTGGAAGTAGGCCAAGAGACTGATCATCCTTGCCTCCAAACTTCGTATAAGATAAACTATCATCCAAACTATCCATCACATGTGCCCCTGAATTGTGCATCATGAATAGGTCATGTACATGAGAATAAAAAATGAAGCTGTAAGCATTCCTCACCATGTACACCTCTGAAATCTCCTCTGTGAGTCTCGTTTGCAATCTCGATGCACTAGTAGGATCACAAATACTATCAACAATGCTCATCTCAAGACTGGAATCAAGAGAGCTTTCATCATCCAAGCCATAGAGTGGATTGTCATATGACCAAGCGGCTTCCACCTCGAACAATGGATTGAAAATCATCTCATGTTTCTCCTGAATGACCTTCTCCTTTCTCTTACTGTCCAACCCTCTGATAGAATGCAAACCTCCACCTGTAATTCCCCTCAATACATGCCTCCTACCATCAACCTCAAAAGACATCTCCATCTTAGGTACATCGAGGGTAAATACTCCCAAGTTCTGGAGCCACTTCATTCCCAAAACTATGTCCATTTCTCCTATGTTGACCACATAAAAATCTGAATGTAACTCATAGCTGTTCAATTTCAAGGTGAGATTAACAACCTTTATGGTGCATGCGAGAGTATATACATCTGCTACTCGAACTCTGAAACCATCAAAATCCTCAACCTGAAGTCCGCACTGAGCTACAAAATCTCCATTAATAAAGTTATGTGTCGCACCAGTATCAAGCATAGCGATGCAACGCTGTCCATCAACTGTCCCTCTGAACCTGAATGTAGTCTCATCTTGAACATTGGCAAGAAACGCCATGGGAGCAGAAGTCTTCTCATCCTGGTCAAGTTCTGAAGCAACCTGCTGATCCACATCATCAGAATCAGAGTCCTCAAAGTATGCCCACATGAAATGATTTTCCTTGCCCTTAGGCCTCAAAGGGCAATCATGATCCTTGTTGTAAGGCTCCTTGCACCAATAGCATAATTTCTTCTTCCTCAATTCTTCTCGTGTCTCCTCATCCATCATAGGTGCTGATTTCTTTTTCTTGTCTGATTGTTGAGGGGTCTCATTGCTTGTTGGAGGGACTTCCTTATGCAAGCTCTTGCTCTTTGGTGCTACAAACTCCATGCTCCTAGCCTTCTTCATTGCCTCCTGAAGAGGAGGATCAAAGGCTTTTATCCATCCTCCCGTAGGTATTCCAGAAGGCCTGGCGTTAAAGACTACCAGTCGTTTCTCCGATGTTGTAATATTATCACACCGTGTCCCTAAATGGGTCAAAACTCCCGAATCATTGAGTTATTAAATCTCCGCATGATGACGAGGCCTTCTTGTCGTTGTTCATCAACGGCATCCAACCCCATAAGATAATCATTACGTTAAATGAATCCATGATACAATTGGCTCGTGGCGCACGACTCTCCAAATGCAAAGGGTACGATACCTTTCACAAGTGGGGTCAAGAGCCAAAGTATCCAACCGGCGAATCCATGATCGCGGCAAATAGTTTTGCCTACTCTACTGCAAAACAGAAAAGAAGTTTGTTAGTAGCTGCCGAAGATCCTATACTTACTCCGGGAGAACCTCCCGCCCAGACCGAGTAGTCCATCCCGCTACAAAGATTAAATGAGCTCGAGTTTCGCCAGCCGCCAGTTACATTCACGCGAGTAAATATGTATCAAAGAAGGTAGGCTCCTCAACATCTTCAACACTTTCTTCTACTGCATGTTCTTCCCTCAAGAAGGTGGGTCGTGTAGGTCTATCTGCAGTGCAAGAATATGCTCTTAGTACTCTCCTTGAACCTGCTATGCTCCTATCATCATCATGATCTTGGGGCTGCCTCCTAGGTAAGATCAATTATCGTAGAGTGTTTTCAAGCAGCTAAAGTACCCCAGATACCTGCTGTTGACCATCCCTTAGACCCCTCAAAGTATCAAGTACCTCTCTATCATCATCTCTTCTTCCATTTCTAGGAGGACTTCCCTCTCTTCTTTCCTCCATAGGACCACCAATCTCTTTGTGTCTTAATGCAATAGCTTTTGATAAAGTGTCTTGCGTTTGTTCTCTTTCTTCTCTAGCTATATATCTCTTGGTCCTGTCACTTTGTTGCATAAATGAAGACAATTTCTGACCCAAAGGATGGCAGGAAACCACTTTGATACCATTGTAATGAGCCTTGCTCAAACTGATCACAATTTGCCCCAATTTGCAGCCTTGTAATTTCTTCAAACACTTTGTATGCAATGTGTAGGTGGCTGATATGTTGTTTTCAATTTGTTGTTTGATGCAAGATTGAATACCAAAAGATTTTGAAAGCTTAAATAGACTTCTACAACTACTATGCAAGCTTTTAGATGAATTACAATGCTTCTATGCAATTTAAAATGCATTCCAATGAAGAACTAAGTGTATAAAGTGCATCTACAGCCAAGAGGCATTTTGTCAAACAATTGGCATGCAAACTCTAACTCTAATCAACATGAACTTTTATCTAGCAAATTGACAAGCAGATTATCTCTCCTTTATTGCAATGACAAATTGAAGCACAATGCTGAGTTAATTTTATCCAAGACTCTTGGCTTTACAAACAGTTATGCAACAACTAAAGTCTGAGTACACTATTGCAATATGCTGACTAAATCTCTACAGTGCTAAATCTGATTACAATAAACTCCAATAGCTGCAACTACCATCAATGTCAATGGTCCTATGATCAACTGAAAATTACAATTGATTTCTAAAATGCAAGCTATGACTGAAATCGTAATAATTATGTGATATAATGGACTAATGAAGAAGAACCTGGAAATGCTAACAGCCAAGAAGAAAGTTCGATTCTCCTTGATAGATAATGATTTCCCTTCAATGCTTAGGCGCCTTGTTGTCTGGTCCTTTAATGATGCTTCATTGATTCAATTTGAATTTTTATGTGCTTCTCCTCTCAAAATCGAACCACTACCAGGGCCGCCCCTATTTGCTTGTTATCATATTGTGATTTAATTAAAAATGGCCACCAAAAATCTTCCAATCAACGCCAAGAATCATCTCCTAATCTTCATAATTGTTGTGCCCAGGCTGGAGCTTGATTTCAAACCAAGTATACACTGTTATCAGCAACTCTAACCTTCCAATGGCGTTCATACATGACTGAGATAATTTCTAGATTTTTACTTGAATTTTATTTGTGCCTTCTTCATGAAATCGTCCCTTTACATAGTGTGCCCAACTGTAAGTAATAAGATCTCTGAGATAAATTATATATGTTGCAAACTCTCCTCAAAATGCATATGTTAACAACTCCAACCTTCAAGGAATGATGCATTGCAAGGATATGAAGAAATTGATGCCAAACAAGGAAGATATGAGCAGATTCGTGGCTTCTACAAGCTGATAGCAGCAATTGAAAATTAATACTATAACTTATTTACAACAACTGGTGATGCAAATCGATCTTCCAATGATGTAGATATAAGACACAAGTAATCTCCAGCGATTCCTCAAATGAATCTCCAAACTAAATAGCAAAATTTGCTCAATAAAATAATCATCCCAGCAATACCTCAGCTGCTGTGAAGACTCCAAACCCTTATTTAAAAAGTACAATAATACATCAGCTATTGTACTCAGATATATTTCACAATGAAACACAAATGGAAGACTGAAGTATCTTCCTCCCAGCTGCAATAATTCAAGTGATATTTCACACCCTCAAAATTGCTCACCAATTGAGAGTTTTCGTTCTCAATGGCCAATTGTGACAACTGTAGAAACCCTAGGCTCCACAATGCACATCAACAACAACAAATCTGGATGCTGAGAATGAAGCCCAAGATGTCTATTTATTCTTTTTCCCCAATTTCTCCAGAAGCTTCTAGAATATTCTTTTATTTTATTTAAGTGACTTTATAATATATTTTAAAATCAAGTCACTTTATTAAATTAATTAAATATAAGGTCACCTTTTAATTTTAATTTTTATTTGATAACCTTATAATTAATTAACTTAATACCACTTAATGATTTAATTAAAGTAACTAATTATTCATCCTCTTGAAAATCATTATTTTGGACAACTTAATTAATTAAATTAATAAAATCAAATTACCTCCAAAAACGGGGACACTACAACCCACGGTAGTAAAGAGTCTTTACAGGAAACAGAAATCAAAATAGTAAGAGCAACCATTAAATATTAAGAATACCAAATTTCACATGGAAAACCCTTTCAAATAAAAAACCACGGCAAAGCTATGCTTTCATTAATCAACAATGGGCACCAACCCAAATTACAAGTGAGCACCAACTCTTTCGAAGCACCAACTCCGAAACAACTGAAGCACCAACTTTAGACTTCTGAAACACGAACTTTACTAACAAAGAACTCTAAACTTCGAATATAATTTGCACGCAGTCTTAGCTCTTTCCATTTAAGATAGCATGCAGAACCAGCCACCTCTCAATATCCGATTTCTTGATACAGAAAGCAATCTACACATAATCACAAACTGAAACATCATCACTGTTCCTTTATACACCCATGAAAGTATATCATACTCAGAAAATTGTTGATAACAGCTCAACTTCACAAAAGGCTTAGCATCGATGACATATATATAGCTTCTAAATGATTTGACATGTCTTTGTGAAGCACACACCCCATAAATTCAAAACATTGTGAATTTATCTCAACAACCCGCACTCTCTATACTCAACTCATCTCCACTCTTCAAGGTAGCGATAGTGATGTTTGAAGAAAAACACTGACCCAGACCTTTATCCTTTCTGTATACACAAAAGGTAGTGCAAGTCATATTACACAAAACCTCTCACTTTCAAATCACAACAAGGATAAAATGATTGTCGAACAGAGAAAAAACGACACACTACTAGCATCTCATTCAGATTAAAATTTCATTAAACATCCCGTCACACACAACATGAAGTATGGGAAAAAAACAACAATTTAGAATATCGCCTCACAATAAGATATTATACACATAAACTCCTTCACGATCTGCATAACTCAGCTACTCTTCTTCACTCGGCTAGTGTAATATATAGTTCAATGCTATCATATATTTTCAATTTTTTGAACATACACCAACTCACAACAGCACACCCAAGTTTTATCAGCATCTATGTTTCTAAGCAGCGTCTAAGTCCATCTTGTGACTTTAGAAATCACACAAATGTTAGAGAGAAAAACATAGTCAATGAAGTCCCATAAAGATTCACAACTCCCTCTCCATCGTTTCACACTTTATCAGAAAAATGATCAACAGCCACTCCATACTATCAAAAGAAACATCTTCTGAAGCTTCACATCCTAAGACCAGTCTCATAATCATGATGCCAATTAGTATATAAGATAGCCAGTAATTCAAAACTCACGCACCTCCACGCTCCAAATCCTATTTCATACTAGGAAATATTCAACACTCGATGCAAGAAATCTAAAAAAGTGGCATTAGATAACAATGGGAATATACACCAAAAATGCTCATATGGGAGACAACCTACTTTAGCATTCACATTCTTCTGAATTAAGTGTTGAAGACCCAACCTCTGCACACAAAAATGGCTCAGTTAGTCAAAATCAATAATAATACACCTCCAAAAACATTTGTCGGCCTTTTAAAAAATGTCCATGATAATGTGCGAACCCCAATTTTTCTTTACACAGGACACACATAAGGAATGATATTGTTGAGTCATAAAAAACCGTTCAAACTCCATAATGGATATGCAATACTAAAGTTTTTAATATTCACGACCTACTAAAGAATATCGACCCATGTCAGACGGAATACAATACAACCAATTCAGATATAAAATCTTAAACGGATGTCAAAAATAAATCAAACAATATAAATGATAGACCGCCACCACTAAACAAGTCACCCTCAAATATTTGTTGCATACCAGAAGCTGATTGAATAAGTAAAATCGATGCACAAAATACCAACAATATATGAGCTAACCTCAATGCATTTAAGAGATGCTTTAAAATTAACAAGCCACTCCAAATAATAAAGTTTGAAACCGTCGCCTGAAATGAACTCATTGTAATTTCTAAGCCGTCATAGAAAATGAGATGGGTGATACAAAGAATCTCCAGCCATCGACCTTCATAAGTTGTTGCTAATTAAAAATTCATTCAAAGTCAGAAGCTATAGAATAAGCCGCCCTCAAACTAAGGAAATTGTGCCTCTTAAAAAAATTGACCACATACAAATCTGACTTTTCAACCGCTGACCAAACATGCAAGCAAGCAGTTGACGTGCAAGCAATTAAAGCACACAACCAAGTAGCTCAAACACACAACCAAATAGTTTAAGCACACAAGTACCTTGACATCAATGACAAAATACTCAATAGGTAGTGGCGGTGAACACCATAATGAGGGATTATGAATTTAAGGAAGATTATATGAAACTCATAACTCAATTATCTTGTTTGCTCAACTTGTTCATATCAACCTACATTTTGCCTCGATTGAAAGATGTTGATGACAAAGGTTAAATATTGTAGATTACCTAGATGTAAACTTGTGTTTTTATTATGTATGCAACATGTGTGTTGAATGCTCCATTCTATTTGTCATTTTGTTGTTCCTTGACAACTCGGCCTTTTATTGACAACCTTCTTGTTGCTCAGTTGTTGTTTATGAGGTTTTTTTTTTTGCTTTATTCAATAATAAAAATCAGCATAACAATCTTTAAATCATAATTGGAAAAAAGGGACCCAAAACTAAAAGACAAGAAGGTCACGAGCCACTCCATAAAAAATAAAAGTATCTCAAATCATGATGATATGAGTTGTATAAATTTCCAACATCAGATTCACCATAATAGAAATCCTAATGATTACATAAGACACAAATTGTAGATTAGAAACTAAAGGAGTGGGAAAAATAACTAAATGCAAGTGGTGCAATATGCAACTCCTACTTTGGATTAAAGCAAGAATGAAAGGCAACTAAAATAATGCAACTTGCAAAAACATAATACCTTCCATGGTTTATTTAGTTGTTCCAAGCAATGGTGTGTTGGTATTGTGATGACATGTTGTGTTGCTCATAAGGACTCATCAATGCAACAACATATCCCTGTAAAAGCTTTCATTCATGGAAATGCTCAAGGATGGCCTAGATCCATAGATTTGAGCTAAGTGAGATGGAGGGCCAAGATTTGATCTTGGATTGGATGGTGAAGATTAATTAGCTTTCATGGAGGAATAAAAATCTTACAAATGATAAATTGGGAGAGGTGCAAGTGGATGAGGTATGGATTGAGATTATCTTAATTTGAATGAAGGGTGGAGATTAAAAGTTCTCGCACTTGTATGAGAAGGATCATGAGGATGTGTGATTGTGACAAGTGATTGATCTCACATGTGGATGTGTGATTTGATAAATAAGAGATCCCACATGCGTGAAATGGAGAGTGTGAGTCTTCTTAAGTGTTATGCCTTGCATAACCACCCCATTTTAAACTTGTTTAAAATAGGTCCCCCTTGTTCTATTCTGTTTCCTTTGGTTCTTTGGTTGGGTCTTAGGAGTTCTTTTGTTTTCCTCCTAAGTCTGTCTTTTGTTCTGTTAGAGCTGGGTCTGGGACTAAATCTGGATGTAGAACTCTTTTAGGGTTTCAAGTTTGGATCTTGTCCTGAGTCTGACTCCGCCCCTCTTTTGTTATTTCTTTGTTCCGTTGGTTGTTTTCGACTGACATTTGGGTCCCTCTTTTCTGTTTTGTTTTCCTTTTGTTTTATTTTTTGTGCCTTAGGAGTTTCCTTTCTTCCTTTGGCCTTTTGTTTTTTGCCTTTGGCATTTTTGGTTTTGTTCTGGCGGACGCGGGACCGGGACTGAAACCAAACTTTGAAAAAGTTCCCAAGTCTGGTTTCTGTTATGTTCCTGGTTCTGGTTCTATCCCTTTGCGCTTGTTCTTTTTGTTCTGGCGGACGCGGGACGCGGAACGAAACCAAACTTGGGAACTTTTTCTAAGTTCCAAGTTCTGGTTCCGTTCTGGTTTCGGTTCCACCAGTCTTTCTCATTCGTTTTGCTTTTTGTCCCGATCGTTTGGTCGCGGGATGTTTTTTTCTCTTCTCTTCCCCTTTTTTCTTTTTTGTCCCTTTTGTCGTCTCCTTGTGTGTTGTCAGAGGCGGGATCGGAATGAAATTCTAAATTGAAACTTTGAAAAAGTTTCAATGTCGGATTTGGTTCCGCCTCTGCCCCCATTGTGTTTCACCCAGGATCGGTTTTTACTTCGACCCCGCCTATGTTCGTTTCCATTTGTCCCTTGTGTTTGGTCCCTTTTGTGGACGTGGAGCCAAAATGTGGGCTGGACTTGGAAGTGATGGTTATTTTCATGTCTGGTTCCCATTCCGACTCCGGTCCCAGTTCCAATTTCATCTTGGCTCCGCCCCCGCCGATATTAAAGGTAAGTGTGTTTCTAGTTCGGATTTGGTTCTGCCTTCGCCAGAGTTGGGTTTCTTTTTGCTAAGTATAATTGAATGAAGGATATATGAAAGGTGGGATGAATGATGATATCTTCTATGTTTTAGAGGAATAATGAAGGCATTGTTTTGCAAGGTTAAAGCATGTCGAGAACACCTGATGCCATTTTACAAGAAGATCAACTTGTAAAAAGATTTGTAACTAGAGGAAAGCGTAAAGGATGAAAAGCCGCGAGTCTTAATGGCTGATGGGATGTCTGCTCGCGAAAGTAGATCAACATTAATGACAATGCTTCAGAGCATTCAAAGTAGCTCTGTGGGAGCAGTTTTCGAGGTCGAGGATAGAACGCGTGGAGTCTTAATGGCGGACTCGAAGGCTACGAGTTGATGATGATGGTTGTAAAAGATCTAGAAACCATGCCTGAAGGCGATTTTTCACCAACATAAGCAAAGTATACGCATTTAATGTATCATTGACTTTATTTCAAAAACTCTTCTAGGGTCGACCCTTCTGTAACCGACTTATTTTGTAAACCCTAAAACAGGGGCCGATGCATTTTCACACATTTTGTATATATGGAGTTTTTTGCCTCTTTGTAAGATATAGAAGAAATATAGGGCCAGACAGATAGATACTTAGACAGACCGAGAGATATAGATTTTCTAAGTTAGGGTTAGAAGGTAGGAAAACTCGAAAGTAGAAATAGAATAGAAGTTAAGTTCAACAAAGAGAAGGGATGTATCTTCCATATTTTCTTAGTATAGATGGAGACAATTTGAAGACATGGATTTTCTATACACTGGTGACTTTTCCAGATTTGTAAATGATGTTTATTTGTCTCACCAACAGTAGAAGTAGCCAGATTTAAATCTACTTCATATTGTGCTCTGGAATGGTATTTATCTTGGGTTAATTATTTGATTTGGAAAGCTTTCAAGGAATGGAATTTTATTTTATATTTTGTTTAAATAATGATTTGCAATCTACTGTTAAAGTTTGCATTGTGAATGAATGAAACTTTGTATTAATTACAAGTTAATTTTATTCTGCAGTTTTAGTTTAGGAATTCCTTGGAAGGTAACAAGTCTGATTAAGTTGGATGAATCAACATTTTCTTCAGTTTAAAATCTTTAATCTATCTTTTTCTATTTCTTTAAAACCATCGGTTAAAAGTAGGTTTAATGTTTGATCTTATAACCATCCAGAAGCTCAACACCAGCAGGCCCCTTGAACATTATAATTACATCAACCATTGAGTGAAATCAGCATAGTTGAGACTCGATTACCAAGACCTTGGGAGTTAGATATCCATGTGTTATCTTTCTCTTTCAGGAGAAACAAAATAGTAATATTCTATTTAATGTTGTGATGTTTTGACCATCAACAGATCTGGCGCTAGAAGGAGGTCCCAGAACAGCAAACTGGATAATATTAGGTTTTTCCCATTAGAAAGGTCCCATAAAGTTCTTTGATCAATTGATAACCCACCACTTTTGATAGAACTCAAGACCCCAATAAGATACAAGATTCACAAGACTGGGGCAATCATTATACCACCCTTGTTAGCTTCGCTCACTCCACCAGGCTTTTCACCAATACCCCGTTGGAGACCTATCAATCTGCCACTTAATCCATCTCAAGTACCATTAAGCTAGCTCAACCCCCACCACCACCACCAATGGCATTTTTTCTAAATAATCCCTCTCCATTGGGGACTATTATTGGAGGCTTTCATGATATGCCTAAGAATCCTGAGAGATTATGTCCTAAATACATTCATGGTGAATCAAGGAGTGTTGAAGAGCACATACAAGCTTTTAAGGACGCTTGTACCAGATCCCAGATAGCTCACCATGATGTGGTTTGTAGGTTGTTCCCTTATTCCTTAGGGGATATGGCATACAACTGGTACCTAAACCTGCCACAAGGTTCTATTCTGAGCTAGACAGATCTGGAGAATGCTTTCATCAATCAATTCAAAATTTATGTGGATCCAACCATTTTGTTCCACCAATTTTCTACCATTAGGAAGGAGCCATGTGAATCCCTACCCTTGTTTAATACTAGGTTTCAACGAATGTACAGGAGACTGCAGGACCGCTATCTAGTTGCTGATAATAGTGCCATTCAGGCATATTTTAGAGTTATAGACCCTTTGCTTGGCTTGTTCCTACAAAGGACTTATCAGCTCGCGGATATTGATTCTCTGTCTAAAGTTTATCATTTAGCCATCAAGCTACAACAACAAACTAGCTCTCAACAAGGGAACTTGGGAGGAGGTTTCCCTTCAATGGGGTATCAGATGCCTAATCCAACCCCTTTATTCAATAATGTCCCAGGGATGCCTCCTTCCCATTATGGACCTATATCTGAGTTGCAGAATCAATCTCCTATTCCATTCTTTGCAAACGGAACTCCTGACTTCTTTCAACAATCACAGGCTCATCACAGCCCACATGGTCATCATGACCAAGCTGGAATACCAAATCCCATCAGTCAGTCACCTGTTGCTAAGAGTGTTGAGAGTGAAAAGTCAATTCAACTCACAAATGAGGTGGAAACCTTAAAGAAAACTCTGTCTCAAATCACAAATGATATGGCTCAGCTTAAACTGAACCCCTCTTAGAACCAAGGTAGTTACCCTAATCAGAGTAATAACAATCAGGATAATTATCCAAACAACTACAATCACAGCCAAATGAATTATCAAGGCCAAAACTTCCCTAACCAAGGCTATCAAAATCAAAATAGAGGATATAACTAGAGGCCAAATAACAACTGACAATGGAATACAGGGCTAAATAACGGTGGAGTTCCTCACAATTATCAAGCTAATGAGGACATGCCACATGTTGTGAATGTGATTGACCTCAATTTTATGACTAACTGGTGCAGGTTGCATGATATTGCAACTCATTCCGAGGTAAACTGCCCTGAAATGGAGAAGGTCGTGAAGATGGCACAGGCAGATGCCCAAACGTTCCAAGGGAATTCAAACAAAGGAGGTGGCTCAATGGATACAGCTATGACTTATGACCTCTTTGAAGAAGAACCTTCATTCCCAATGCAGAATGAGAATGAACTAGAGGAAGATGTGTATGATGCCCAAGCCTTTCAAACAAAGGGAGGAACTTCCTAAGAAATCAGAATAAGGGTTTGTTCACTACATCAACACCACCTAACCATATGGTGCCTCTGAATCAGGGTGTTGATAACAATCCTCCTCCACCAAAGGGTATGCCTAACTTTCACAACAAAAGGTAATTTGTCTGGTATTTTTAGAGGTAAAACAAGCTATAACATAGAATTTGATATTATTTCTGAGATGCAGAAACAGAAAACCTATTTATCATACTTTGACATCCTAAAGTGGTGCCCTGCCCAACGAGAGATAGTGCTGAAAGCTCTGGAAGAAGCTAAAAAATCAAACAGGAAAACCAAGGTGGCACCCGTTGCAGACATGAATGTAGCTTTGTTCAGAAGCAAGGTAGGTACCCCACCGTTTCTTTTAAGTTTGTGAATCTGTGGGAAGAACCTACATAATTGTCTACTAGATTTAGGGGCTTCTGGCAACGTGATGCCATTTTCTATATGCAAGAAATTGGGATTGAACCCTTTCCAAACAAATAAGAAGGTCATCCAACTCGATAAAACTGAGGTTAATGTAGTTGGAGAATTAATAAATATACATGTGCAAGTAGGGTCTAGCCCTAGGATTTTAACCAATATGGATATTCAAGTAGCAGATATTCCCGAGACTTATGGTATGCTATTGAGCAGAGATTTAATGAAAAGCATAGGGGGATATCTCTCCCTCAAATTTTCACACATGTGGCTGCCATGGAGGGGGATGCCTACGCAGATTAGGATTGAAAGTGAACCCCACCTCAAACATATCATCACTGAGTATGATTGTCTCAATGAGGTAGCTTATTTTGAAACTGAGATAGGGGTTTATAAAAGAGAAGAAATTCTGACCTTTTTGATTCTTGATTCGAAAGAATTGTCAATGCAAAAATCCTCTAATCTCATGATTAATGAGAATCAACAGGTATTGATCAGGAAGTTGCAATAGGATCAACTGGTCTTAGGGGAAGGTATTGATTTGCAGAGTCTTTTTCTCCCTAATTGGTGTAGGGTACACTACCAAGATCATTTGGAACTGACTTGCCAACCCTGCATCAGTATTTTAAATCATTTTTCTCCAACCAATGAGACTAGCCCAAGTCACCTTGAGACCATTTCAGATCACTTCTCATTCGAAGCTCAAAATGCAATAATGTTAACCAGGGATAATATACCCTCAGAGGAAGTCCCTCCTCAAATTGAACCCACCCCAGTCATGATACCGGACCAACATAGTTGTGTTGAAAAACCCCAAGCTTTGTTTGATACCCCTGCACTCACAAGTATACCAAAACCCAAGGGATCAATCAAAGATACAAGTGACTGTCAAAAAGATATCCTAGGATTACACAATACATCTGAGTAGGAATTGGATATTGCACCTGATAAGCCTATTGAACACCCATTCCCAATATTTGATGCAAAAGATCAAGTGCCCCCACCTATGGTTCATCTTATCCAAACACCCAAAACAATCTCAAAGGAATCAACCCCAGCTATGGACCCTCATGTTTGATGGATCCAAGTCCAAAACAGGCTGTGGTGCTAGAATTGAATTAACCAGCCCGAAAGGGAAAACATTTTTTGCTTCTTATAGGTTGTAGTTTGGATGCACTAACAATATAGCAGAATATGAAGCATTAGCTTGGGGACTGATGTTTGCACATCAAAAGAAAGTTACTACCTTGGTGGTTAAGGGATATTCATAAGTAATTATTAAGCAAGTATGCAGTTAATACACATGTCACAATAAAAGGTTGGCAACTTATAGAAATCGGGTATGGAACCTGATTGAAGACTTTGATGCCTTTGGAATTAGTTTAATTCCTAGAGAGGAGAATCAAATAGCTGATTCATTAGTTGTTGCTGCAAGTACCCTAGAACCCATGCAAGGCTCCAAGCTCAAGAGATTCTTAGTAGAGTTGATATCCACCCCGGCTGTTCCCGATAACGTCAAGAAATTTCAAATTTTTGATGATGATCGACATATCCTTTCTTTTTTAGCAAGCTCAGATGTTTTTGAAAGATAGATCATTGATGAATCTGAAAGGGATCAAGGAGATTGGAACCTCGAAGACTGCGATAAAGAAGGTGTCCTCAATCTGAAAAGTAATAGCATTCCCAAGGGAATGGTGGCCTTAGAAAGAATTTTTGATTCAGACTCGAGGGCTCGAGAAAAGGTATCAACTTTAGATAAAGGAGGTAAATATGAAACTATTAACCTAGCCGATTATGGCCTAGATAGAAATGTTTACATAGGGAAAGCATGCCCTGAAGCAATTAGAAAAGATATACTGAGGGCACTAAAGAAATATATTGTTGCAATTGCTTGGGGGTATGAAGATCTAAAAATATTTGATGCTTCTGTGATAACTCATACTATCCCTCTTAAGCCTGAAGCTAGACCATTTTGGTAGAAACAACGTCTTGTCAATGCCCTGATTGAACCACTAATCTTTAAGGAAGTTCAAAAATTGCTTTCTATGAGAATAATCTTCCCTGTACGACATTCAACATGGGTGGCTAATTTGGTTCTAGTTCGTAAGAAGAATGGAGAGATTAGGCTATGTGTAGATTTCAGGAATCTGAATAGAGCTTCAGAAAAGGACAACTACCCACTCCCTTCTTTGGATGAGGTCTTGCAAACTGTTAATGGATCTCAGATGATGTCATTCCTGGATGGCTATTCTGGGTACAATCAGGTGATTGTTAACTATGAAGACAGAATGAAGACAACCTTCACTACTAAGTGGGGAACATTTTCTTACAGAAGGATGCCATTTGGTCTGATAAATGTTGGAGCAACCTTTCAGCGTGCCATGGACGTAGCGTTCAAAGATTTGATTGGTAAATGTGTCATCGTTTACATCGATGACCTGACAGTATTCTCTAAAGATAGACTAAACCATGTTGTAAACTTGGCCAAAGTCCTTGAAAGATGTATTTGATACGGTGTCTCTCTGAATCCTAAAAAGTGTGTGTTTGGGGTTTCTGAAGGGAAACTTTTGGGACACATAATCTCAGAAAGAGGAATATCAATAGATCTAGACCGAGTTGAGTCTATTCTGAAGTTAAATATGCCAGGAAGTAAGAAGGAGATGAGGTATTTCTTTCGAAAGATCAACTTTGTGAGAAAGTTTATCATAGGTTTTGCAAAAATTGTTAAACCTTTGAATGAAATGATGAAGAAAGATGCTAGAATAGAATGGAGTAATGAGGCGAAGGCTGCTTTTTCTCAAGTCAAGCAATCCATTTTGGAAGCGCCAGTCCTCACCAGCCCTGACTACTTGAAGCCATTTTATATTTATTCTTTTGCTTCTGAACACTCGTGTGCAACTATCCTAACTCAACGCAAAGGTGAAGGGGATGAGAGGCCAATTGCCTTCATGAGCTCTCTGTTTAAGAATGTTAAATTCAAGTATCCACTTCTTGAGAAACAAGCTTTTGCGTTGGTTAGAGCTATCAAGAAGTTCATGCACTATATCCTCTGAAGTCAGATTTTTGCTGTAGTTCTTGATGCTGCTGTGAAGTCTCTACTTATGCAGAGCGAGTTGGGAGAATGAAGGGGGAAATGGATGGCTATTCTACAAGAGTTCTATCTGGAGATTCACCCTATGAAACTTGTCTAAGGTCAAGGCCTGTCTAAATCAATGGTGGATGCTGGTGAGAACATTATTTGTCAGCAGTACACAACACAATCCTTTTCTAATGACCCTTGGTATGCCGATATTATTTATTTCATGCTCAATAATCGGTGCCCAGAGGGAATGAATACAACTCAGAGGAGAGCACTAAGAATGAAAAACTCCCATTATATGCTCAAAGGAGGATTGTTATACATAAATAATTTTGAAGGGGTTTATGTACGATGCCTTGATCAATAAGAAGCTAAGCACGCAATTGTTGAATTTCATGGGAAACATGGCATGGGTCATGGTTCTGCAGATTCTTTAGCACATCAAATCCTTAGATCTAGTTATTATTGGTCATGTTTGTTTAAGGATGCCCACCAACATGTAAGGACATGTCATATATGTCAAACTTCAGTATCAAGAGAGCGTCATCTAGCCATGCCATTGCAGCTTGTTTATGAGGTAAGGCCATTTTCCCAATGGGCCTTGATTTTATTAAATTAATTAACCCAAATTCTTTTGCAGGACACAATTTTATTTTGACTACTACTGATTACTGCACAAGATGGATAGAGCCTACACCTTGCAAGAATAGTACAACAAAGGTAGTGATCAAGTTCCTCACCGAATGCATCACAACTAGGTTTGGAGTACCCTTTGCATTGGTATGTGATAATGGCTCTGCCTTTTCTTCTACTGAGTTCATTTCATGGGCTTATGATCATAAAATTGTTTTAAAGTATTCTTCAAACTATTACCCACAAGAAAATGGATTCTTGAGAATCAACTAATAAGAATCTCCTAGGAGTAATCAAAAAATTGTTAGAGAACAATCCTAGTGACAGGCATACCTAGTTAAGATTTGAATTATGGGCAGATAGGACTAGGATCAAGGTTGCATTGAAGACTTCACCGTTTAAGCTAGTGTATGGCCAAGAGCCTGTGTTCCCTATTCACTTGCAAATATCTGTCCTAAAATTTATGCAAGAATTTTACTCTAGTGATGATAGGATTGAAGTAAGGTTAGCTGGCTTGCTGAAATTAGAAGAGCAGAGAGATGTTGCTTTGCAACAATTCTTTAGGCACCAGGCTGTTGTCAAGCGTTGGTTTGACAAAAGAGCCAAAATCAAGGCTTCCGGGATATTAGACTTTGTCTTTGCTATGGGATAAGGCTAATGAAAAGAAAGGAGATCACCAGAAGTTTGATAAGCTCTGGTTGGGTCCCTATCAAATTGTTGAAATCCTAGGAGAAAATGCTTTCCAGCTAAGCGGTTTAACGGGAGAACCTGTTCCATTGCCTGTCAATGGATAGTTTCTTAAACATTACTTTGGATCCTGAAAGTTTGATCATTTTTGTTGGGTTGTATATATGTAGATAAGTTTGTTCTGCTTGTAAATAGTTTTGTTGTTTTCCTTGTTTGCCTTTTCTTTTTGTTCCTTTGCTTGTGTCTCTTTGTTTTTCCTTGCGGGGACCTTCATTTTATGCAGTTGTAAGGGGGTTGTTATCTAAAGTATACTTTGGTTCCTAGGAGAGAAGTTGGTTTAGATATTTTTAGGTTTTGTGATTGGATGATTTTGTCCTAAATTCGTTGTTTTATGTCCATTATCAATAAAATTTGTGGAAAGTTTTGAAAACAAGGTGCAATGTAAACAATCTTCATTAACTACAACTGAATCTGTTACAAATCAATAGAAACATCTCATTTTGTAATGGTACATTTGTCTTAGGGCGATGGTGTTGCAAGATTTGAGTGAAAAATCCGATTTGCCAGATGTTGTTATGAGGTCCATGGTAGTTTTCAACCCAGAACAGATGTCAGACATCTGAGATATTGAGAAAGAATTGAATGAAATATCTAAGACTCCAAGAGAAAAGAAAAAAAGAGAACTATCTAAGAAAAGAAAACTCAATATGAATGGGTGATTCCAGTATCTCTACCGGGGCTATGGATGCTTGACTGGCAGTAGAGTAATGTTGTGAGAGAACTAGAGGTATCTCCGTCAAAGCTATGGACGCCTGACTGGCAGGGAGCAATGCCTGGGATATCAATGCACAACAGCTAAAGGGAATCAACTCATGTAGTTCAAATCTTGCACATTATTGTTCAAAAGATGAGGAAAACTTTGTAAAAGGGTGATGCACCATCAAGCACACACAAAGATTCAGGGGTAGCCAGTGTTGATTTTACGAGATTCACAAGCTCAACCTTGGTTGTTAAACTGACCCTAACTAGAGTTGTGATGCCATAAACCAAGAGTTACGGGTAGTTGGATCCTTGATTCTTGAAAATGGTTAAACCATTTTTCCGTAGAAATCGACATTTGTTATACGCTTGCATAACCACCCCATTTAAACTTGTTTAAAAATGGAGTCCTACATTCTATTTTGTTGTTCCTTTGGTTATTTGGTTGTAGGAGTTCTTTTGTTTTCCTCCTAAGTTTGTCTTTTGTTCTGTCAGAGCCAGGTCTGGAGCTAAATCTGGAAGTGGAAAATCTTTTAGGGTTTCTAGTTCGGATCTTGTCCCGACTCCGACTCTGCCCTCTTTGGTTGTTTCTTTGTTCCGTTGGTTGTTTTCGACTAAAATTTGGGACCCTCTTTTATGTTTTGTTTTCCTTTCATTTTGTGTTTTGTGCCTTAGGAGTTTCCTTTCTTCCTTTGGCCTTTTGTTTTCCAGCTTAGGCATTTTTCATTTTGTTCTAGCGGTAGCGAGGCCAGGGACTTAAAGAACTTTGAAAAAAAGTTCAAATTAAAGTTTTAGTTTAGTTTCGGTTCGGTTACGCGCTGCGATTGTTCTTTTTGTTTTGGCAGACGCGGGACGTAGAATGAAACTGAACTCTGGAACTTTTCTGAAGTTCCAAGTTCCGGTTCTATTCCGGTCCCTATTCCACCAGTCTTGTTTGTTTGTTTTACCTTTTTTCTTTGTTTTTTGGTTATGGGATGTTTTTCTTCCCTTCCCCTTTTTCTTTTTCATCCTTTTTGTCATCTCCTTATGTGTTGTCAGAGGCGGGATCAGAATGGAATCTGAAATTGAAACTTTGAAAAAGTTTCAGTGTTGAATTTGGTTTCGCCCCCGCCCCTGTTGTGTTTCACCTAGGATCGGTTTTTACTCAACCTCACTTGCGTTCGTTTCCATATGTCCCTTTCATTTGGTCCGTTTTGCGGATGCGAAGCCGGAATGTGGGCTAGACTTGGGAGTGATGGTTATTTTCATGTCCGGTTGCTATTCCGACTTTGGTCCCGGTTCCGGTTTCATCTTGGCTCCGCCCTCATCGGTATTAAAGGTAAGTGTGTTTCTGGTTTGGATTTGGTTTTGCCTCCGCCAGAGTTGGGTTTCTTTTTGCTAAGTATAATTGAATGAAGGATATATGAAAGGTGGCATGAATGATGATATCTTCTATTCTTTAGAGGACTAATGAAGGCATTGTTTTGTAGGGTTAAAGCATGTCGAGAACACCTGATGCCACTTTACAAGAAGATCAACTTACAGAAAGATCTGTAATGAGAGGAAAGCGTAAATGATGAAAAGCTGCGAGTCTTAATAACTGATGGGATGTCTGCTCGCAAAAGTAGATCAACATTAATAAAAATGCTTTAGAGCATTCAAAGCACCTCTATGGGAGCAATTTTTGAGGTTGAGGATAGAACGCATGGAGTCTTAATGGCGGACTTGAAGGCTGCGAGTTGATGATGATGGTTGTAAAAGATCTAGAAACCATGCTTGAAGGAAATTTTTCACTAACATAAGCAAAGTATATGCATTTAGTCTATCATTGAATTTATTTCAAAAACTCTTCTAGGGCCGACCCTTCTGTAACTGACTTATTTTGTAAACCCTAAAATAGGGGCCAACGCATTTTGGCACGTTTTGTATATATGGCATTTTTTGCCTCTTTGTAAGAAATAGAAGAAATATAGGGACAAATAGATAGATACTCAGAAACACTGAGAGATATAGATTTTCTAAGTTAGGGTTAGAAGGTAGGAAAACTTGAAAGTAGAAATAGAATAGAAGTTAAGTTCAGCAAAGAGAAGGGATGTATCTTCCAGATTTTCTTAGTATAGATGGAGACAATTCAAAGACATGGATTTTCTGTAAACTGGTGACTTTGCCAGATTTGTAAATGATGTTTATCTGTCTCACCAATAGTAGAAATAGCCAGATTTAAATCTACTTCATATTGTGCTCCAAAATGGTATTTATCTTGGGTTAATTATTTGATTTGGAAAGCTTTCAAAGGAATTTTAACATTTTATGTTTTGTTTAAATAATGATTTGCAATCTTGTTAAAGTTTACCCAGCGTGAATGAATGAAACCATTATTAATTACAAGTTAATTTTATTCTGCAATTTTAGTTTAGGAATTCCTTGGAAGGCAACAAGTCTGATTGAGTTAGATGAATTAACATTCTCTGTAATTCCAAATCTTTAATCTATCTTTTTTTTTTTTTTTTTAAAAACCCCCAGTTAAAGTAGGTTTGAACTTATGTTGATCTTATGACAATCCAAAATCTCCACACCAGTAGGCCCCTTGAACATTATAGTTACATCAACTTGTTGGTAGAGTAGAAGCGCCAGTGAGACTGATTAGGGACCTTGGGAGTTAAGATGTCACTTGTGGTATCTTTTCTCTTTTAGGAAAAGCAAAATATTAATATTACATTTTAATGTTTTTGTTGTTTTTGACCACCATCAACATTAAGGTAATGGATAGAGGAGATTCAAACTTGATTTCATTTTGGATTGGGAAATGGATGGTTGGGATTAGGTTAAGAAAATTATTAGTCGGGATTTCAAATTGGTTTGATTTAGTATTTGATGAAATGCATTTCAAATTGTTATTGAGATATGTGTTAGTTAAAAAATGAATTTTTAATCAGAGAAAAAAGGTGATGTGAATTTTGGAGAAGATGGAATTAATTTAGTTAATTAAATAAACTTATTTATGTAATTAACTAATGCTAGAATATTAACTTGGTTAATTATCTAAAATATTTTATTTAATTAACTAACATTAGAGTATTCCTAGTTAAATAATTGGAGTGGTGATAACAAAGGGCTTAATTCATTTAATTAATCAAAGCTGGAAGGATTCAGTTGGTTAACATGTAGAATTGAATTTAGGTGTACATTTTACCCCTCATTGAAATTGTATTATGACTAGAAGAAGCAATGATGTTTTGAAAGAAGAATAAAATATAGGGTACTTGGTGAGGTGGGGGATAGGAGTGGCCCAATCAGCTAAAGAAAATGGTTTTAGTAAATGGATATAGGAGACAAGATATTGCAGCAATTGAAGGTGAGGCTCATTATATGGATATGGATAAGGATGCCTACTCAAGGAGGAAAGAATATGGAAACAACTCAAACTGAGATACAAAAGAGATGGACAAAAAGAAGAGGAGAGTGGTGGGAGATGATTGAAGGGGAAGAAGGATGTAAGATGATACGGACATTGGGATATTAATTTTAGGACAAATTGATAATTTGGTTTAGATTTAATTGATTGTTGGTTGGTTTGTATACCTTGATGCTTGGGTGGGTTTAATGCAATATGATGAATGTTGACTTGATTGCAAGTATATGCAAGGACTTCGTTGAGGATATTGTAAATGTGTTGAAACAACTTCTTTGTTATAGCATAAAACAATATATGTTGAGATATAAGGATCAAAGTGGCATGGTGTTTTATTCATGAAAGGACTACCTCAACAGGTGTAGAAGACTCACCATGCTAGGATACAAGCTGATGCAATATCTCAAAACCTCATTCTAAACTCCAACAACATAAAATGTAACTCTAAATTTGTTTGAAACAACATAAAAAATCAACAAAGAAGTGTTTCCATTTTTTCATTCAAAAGCTCTTGTAATTACATGGAAGAAAAGCATATCTAAAAATTAAATTGATTTTCAGCCATATGGGCTGATGTAAACCATTACAAAACTATTATAAATCTGATATATAATAGCAAGATCAAATACATAAATGATCCTTTAATCACTCTTCTTTTGAAATATACAACTCCCTTCAACCTAAAATCTTCAACTAAAAAACATTGCTGCAATAAATTATGGATTAATAAATCTTCTTGTTGCCATGCATACACCTTCAAACTTGCAAAATAATGTCTTCCCTCTTCTTTCCAAGAAAATCCACACCTATATCCTCCACTCTCAAATTTTAGAAAAGAATGATTATAAATGTGGAGCTCACTAGCTCCCTAAAACATGGGCTTCTCTACCTACATAAATATGCAAGAATAGAGTTATCAAATCTTCTTCTCAATTTGTTAGCATCTCCCCATCTCAACTTGCAAAAATCCAAAATCCCCATTCCCAAATGACAAGGCATGAATAAATAGAGATTTATGAATGAGGAAACCACTATGGTTTCCAAAAATCCACCTGGGAAAATCCCATGCCCACCTGGAGGAAATATGCTTGAAATGAATTAAAAATAAATATTAAATGCTCAAAAAGCATCTTCAAATCCACTTCCAAGAATTTGCTAAGAATAGGTGACAACTTGGATTCCCACACCTCATGAATAGGCACCCTAGAGTAGAAAAAGTTGAACCACTTGCTCTTGGGCACCCAAATTCTTCATGAATCAGTTGAGGAACATTAAATGAGCTGTCATAACTTGTAGCTCCTCAAATCTCATGCTCAAGAAGGCATATTCAAGAAGATTTTTCCTTGCAAATTCCACCAAAATGCTTCCAAATTATAATAAGGCTACTACATAAAATATGACAAAAAATATTTAATAAAATATTTGGCCATGTATTACAAAATTATTTACCTAGGACATTAAAATCTAAGCTATTACAAAAATTAAATAAATCATTTTTGGGCGATGCAAGATTGCTCTCACAGCCCAAGATGCTCCTACATTAGACACTTGGGATAGGAAAAAAATTGTGAATATGGATTCACAAAATGGAGTTGAGTGGTAGTACCACTCTTTCAAATTGCAAGCAATCTTCAGCAAACTCTATCACTAAATTTGGTACCTCTAATTCATTCCTCTTTCTCCTCTTCTAACACTTAGCCGAAACAAGTAT
Organism: Sequoia sempervirens; assembly: GCA_007258455.2. Classification (NCBI taxonomy): domain Eukaryota; kingdom Viridiplantae; phylum Streptophyta; class Pinopsida; order Cupressales; family Cupressaceae; genus Sequoia; species Sequoia sempervirens. The sequence continues at coordinate 98,273 of VDFB02155614.1, forward strand.
CCTTGTCTAACAACTCTACTCTACCTTCAACCTCCTAAATGTGGAATCAATTCCACCATAACCAACCACCTCCTCTAAGTGTAACTCACATTCTCCTCTAATCTTGTGGGATTCAAACCACCATAGTCTATCCACCTCCACCAAATTACACCTGAACTAAACTCTGCAACACCATGCAAATCCTTCTCTGCATACCAATTATCACCAAAAAAATCTATCTAAACCATCTCATTTGAATTCACCAAATCATACATCTCAATATGAAAATAATTATTCTCAAATTCACTAAAATAGGAATTTACCTTCTCATCACCTATTGCATCTTCAACTTTGTTTTCTTATTCATGCCTTCTACAAGACATGTAATTGTATCCCCTCTCTCGCTTACAACCAATATCAATTGCATTACCGAAGATTTGTGTCTTGTTTACAAGGAGGCAATTATCAAAGGTCCCCTCTGAAAGGAAATTAGACTAGTCCCAAGGAGGGCGATAAAATGTTAATGAAAAATTAGAGACCAATCACTCTCCTAAACGTATCTTACAAAATTCTTGTTAAGGCTTTAGCATTAAGATTGAGAAATATACTTCTAGCCTTTATAAGCTATACCCAAACTGGTTTTATCAAAGTTAGGTATATCCTTCAGAGCCTCATAACCATCCAAGAAGCCATGAACTAGTTCAAGGAATCTGGGCGAAATATTGGGATGATTTTGATAGATTTTGAAAAAGCATATAATAGGATTGAATGACCTTTCATACGTATGGCCTTAGATGCATTTGGATTCCCCAAATAATTTTCCAGTATGGTTGATACCTTGAAGCAAGATGCAAATTTTTAGGTGGAAATTAATGGAACTTTGACAGAGTCAATTTTGCTCCAAAGGTTGATAAGGCAAGGTTGTCCATTGGCTCATGTTATGTTTGTTATTGCTTTTGAGGCCATTTACTACTTAGTTAGGGATAAAAAAATGATCCCTTGTGTTAAAGGTATTAAGCTCCCCAATGGAAATGATTTAATTAACATCCACTTTGCAAATGATACTACTATGTTCATAATATTTGATGAGGAGAACCTAATTTTTTTGTTGTAGAAGATGGAGGATTTTGGAAAGGCTTATGATGCAAAAGTCTCCAAAGAAAAGTCCATTCTTTTGAGTTGGGATCCCAACCCCTGGAGTGGTTCCCTAAATATGGTTTTCAATTGGGTGGACCTAGCAAACATTTGAGGTATCTGGGCATTCACTTTGAAATGAACCCAAACCTTAAAGAAATGTGGGAATGGGTAAAAACCAAAATTGAAAAGAAGCCTAATAGTTGGAATAGGCAATGCCTCTCCTTTGTTGGACGATTTCAAGTGTGCCAAAAAATTATGTCTTCCTATTTAACCTATATTATTCTTCAGCATGGCTCTTCTATAGCTCTCAATCGGAAGAGATATAGAAGAAAACCCAACAATTCTTGTGGTTAGACAAACATGGTAAAAGGAAGAAACACAATATAAGGTGGGAAAGGTGTTATACAAGTAAAGAGTTTGGTGGGATTGGACTTAAGAATTTTAAAAAATAAGGGATTGTCTTGGCTATCAAATGGATCATCCATTCAAGTGAGGGAAATTAACCTTGGAAAGTGCTCGTTAGATACAACATTTAAAAATCATTTCCAAAAAAGGCTAAAAGTTGGAAATCCATCCTAGTTGGCGATATGCTACAAGGAAATTTCTTTTTTTTGTGTTTGTAGGCTCAAATGTCTTCAAGACCTTTTGGAAAGCCTAAGAAAGCTTAAAAGAAATGTACTCATTTTTAAAAAAAACTAAAAAATTATGGTAATTTGTCTATTTGGTGGAACTTTAAACATAAAGGGAAACCTTTGGCTCTAACTCAAGGATTCTCATCGAAAGCATGGGTAAAAAAGGCATTACATATTTTAAGTGTTGCAAGTATGAAGGTGTTGTCATTGATTTCAATAGAATTTCTACTGAATGGTGGTGTCTTTGATGTCAATTGGGTTGTTGCATGAGGAAAATGTCGAGGATATTGAGAAAATTGAGAAGACAAGGAAAATAGGTTGTTACAGGATTGTGCATGGGTAGATGAGATAGTGAGGAAGTGTTGTAAGTACATGGAGCTATTTTTTTATTGTAGTTTCTGGAGATGAGTTGGAATGAAGTAATGAGCTGAGATGATGTCTTTGGTACTTGATTTCCAAGTGATGTTGAGAAAATTTGATAAACAGAGAAAATAGTGTTGTGCAAGTGTTTAAAATGTACTCCAGATCATGCTCTACGTTTCTTCTATATTGATGGTATGCCTGTGTAGATTTAGTATGTTGGTTAAGGTTGTCAAATGATTCTATTTTTAGAATTTTGGGTTCTAGATCGTTGGTGAGAGGAAGTTGTGTTTACCAATATGAGAATTGGTTTTGCAGTATTGTATAGAGGTGTCGGGGAGAAATGTATTTGCTCCACATTTCTCCACAATTTCTATTCAAGACTTGTGGTTTTGAACGAGAGTTAATGGTGTTGTTCTCTTGTTTGTGTCAAGAGGATTCGTGGTTAGGTGTATCAAAAGTTTCAAATGCGTGTACTTAATGTTTAAATGTGTTTTCACAGGTAACGGTCGACTTGGTGTCTATAAGTATACATTTGGATATGTTCAAGTATCAATGGATGTGTAGCATGGCATGTGAGAATTAATTTTGGGTCTCAGTTATGTGTTTTTTTGGTCCCCTTTCATTCCTATCCACTGCGGGAATGTTTAGGTGTTGATCTAATTTGAATTTGTAAATACAACAGATAGAATGTGGACCTTGGAGAAGATGCTTAAGGTTGAGGTTGATATAAATAAGAATGGAGTTGTTGTGAGTTGAGTGTGCATGAAGAGAGAAGCAAGATAGATGTGAGATCAATGCAAGTGATGTGTTTGTGATGTGAATTTGAGCAGAGTAGTGCGAACTTCAAAGTATTGGATTCCTGAATGTAGTGAGCCGAAGGTGTCCAAAATCTTTCAAACAAGATTGTGAAAGTTTTGGAGGATTGTGGTGGATTCCTTGTTGCATTGAAAAAGTGTTCTCTATGTAAAATTCCTCTTCTATCTTCTTATATTTCTTTCTATGGCAGTAAGCCTTGGCTATGAGCCTTTTTGGACAATGTGTCTTATTCTTGCAGTGAGCCCCTTTTGTATCAGTTTTGAAATTACTTATAGTCTGAGCTAATCCTCATCGTGGTTTTTCCCTCATTGATTTTTCCACGTAAATCTGGGGTTTTCTTGTGTATGGTATTGTTATTTCAGTTTTGTTATCTACATTTCATGATTAATCATTATAATAGAATAAGTGTTTAATGAATGCATGTGGATATGATTATTGTTGAGGGTTTTGATTAGATACAACAGTTTCACCCCCTCTCAGTTGTCTTGTTCATTCAAAAATTGGTATCAGAGCGAGGTTCTTTGGAGAAGAGCTTGACTGCTTGAGGTAGATCCGGGATGGTGAACAAGGTACTTTGGAATGCCTTAGATTCAATGGCACAGATTATACATTATAGAAGACAAAAATGGAAGGATATCTATCAACTCAAGGATTTGAGGTTGAAAAGGTTTATTAGACTACATATACTCTACTTTTGAATGGTCCAAGTACAAGTGCAAAAATCAAGGTGCATGAGATCGATGCTAAGGCAAGATTTATTATTGTGAATAGTCTTTCAAATACTAAATTGGTAAGATTTATGAGTTTGAAGATTGCTAAAGAGGTTTGGGATAAGCTGGAAAGAATTTATGAAGGAGATGAGAAAGTCAAACAAGTGAAGTTGCAAATTTGGAAGGCACAATTTGAGACCTTGCATATGTCCAAAGATGAAACAATCAAAATCTACATGCAGAGAGTTGATGAGCTAGTGAGCGCAATGACAGTTCTTAGTGCACAAGTCAAAGAATCTAAAGTGGGAAATCTCTTCTTGATTATTATAGTGAAAAAGGTGTCTGTTATTGAGGAAATTGCAAATTATTATACTTATTATAGAGATTAGATGATTGGTACACTAACTTCTTTTGAATTGAAGAAAAAGGATTTAAAAAATGGTATAGCTGTAGAGATTGCTTTCAAAGTTGGAGTATCAGAAAAGGTTGAAGATTCAGATAAGGAAAATCTTGATGATGTGGAAGCTAACCTTGCAATAATAATGAAGGGCACCAGTAAGTACCAAGGTAAACTAACTTTCAGATGTTTTAGTTGTGGTGGTATAGGTCATTATGCTTCTAGATGTCCAAGGAGAGTTGCAAACAATAAGAGCAAGGAGAATAAAGGAAAGATGATTAAGAAAGCTTATTATGTTAGAGAAGATGTTGGTATTTTTGATGATGAATCTGATTATGGAGACTTTGATGACAATGAATGCTTGTTCTAGGCTATTAAAGAAGGATCTAGTTCTACTAACTTTGAAAGTTGTGTGAAGGAATGTATTCTGGAGAAGAAGGATAAGGTTGAAGGTACTTTGGTATCTGATTTTCATGTTAAAGAGGATAAGAATTACTGGGTTGTTGACAATGGCTGCTCTAATCACATGACCGAAGACAAGAGTAAGTTCGTTAAACTTGAGAAATATGATGGAGGACTAGTTAATTTTGGAGATGATTCAGGAGCTAGGATTTGTGGAATAGGTTCAATTAGTTTTGATGACAAGCATAACACTGATAATGTTTACTATGTTAAGGGTTTAAAGAATAACCTTTTAGTGTTGGAAAAATGTGTAGTAAGGGATATAATCTTGTGTTTAAGGATGAAACATGTGAGATCATAAAAGGGATCAGAACTGTAACTATTGTTGGTAAGATAACAGATGGAAACATTTATCAACTTAAGGGTGTTGAAGGAAAATGTTTTATGTCACAGATTACAGTTGGTTATGGCACCAGAGGATGTGTCATATCAATTTTGATAATTTGGTGAGAATCAGTTTAGTTCATGCACTGAGAGACTTGCCTAGAATCACAAAGCCTATCAATGCTATCTGCAGAGATTGTCGATTTGGAAAGCAAGTAAGGAGTAGTTTCAAGGGAAAGGATTATTCTACTACCAGACTACTAGAATTAGTACATACAGATCTTTGTGCTCCTACAAGGGTGAGAAGTCCACAAGGTGACAAGTACTTTATGCTTTTAATTGATGATTATTCTAGAATGACATGGGTTACATTTCTTAGAGAAAAATATTATGCACTAGATAAATTCAAGGCATATAAAGTTATGGTTGAGAATGAAATGGATCTAAAAATCAAATTTTTAAGGTCTGACAAAGGTGGCTAATTCACCTCCAATTAGTTTAACATGTTTTGTGAAGTTCATGGAATAAAGAGGCATTTGTTTGCCCCTAGAACTCCTCAACATAATGGAGTTATTGAAAGGAAAAACTAGATGATTCAAGAAGCTGATATGACTATGATGAAAGGGGAAAATCTACTGGAAGTCTACTAGAGAGAAGTCATTCATAATACTGTTTATATACTTAATAGAGTTCAAGCTAAAGCTAGAAACACAAAGACTCCCTATGAGTTATGGTTTGGAAGGATTCCTACTATTGAATACTTCAGAGTATTCAGAAGTAAATGTTATATCAAAAGAGAAGAAGAAAACTTAGTAAAGTTTGATGCAAGGTCTGATGAAGGTATCTTCCTTGGATATTCTACTAAAAGAAAAGCTTACATATGTTACAATAAAAGGCTAAGAAAGATAGTTGAGAGTGTAAATGTTAAGGTTGATGAAAGCTTGCATAATTAAATTGTAATGGATGGATATGTTTCAGATGAACTAGATTGTAGAGAAGAAAAATAAAAAATTGATGAACAAGAAGTGTAAAATGAAGAGGAAGAAGCTCTGAAGAAGACCCCTAAGTATGTGCAAAAGAATCATTACGAAGAAAAAATAATTGGAGACAAAAGGAAAGGTGTATTGACAAGAAGCGAAGCTATTGAAGTTGAGGTAAATCTATGTTTACTTTCTAAATTTGAACCCAAAATAGTGAGTAAAGCATGCAAGGATGAACATTGGATGAAGGCAATGAAAGAAGAACTTATGAAAATTGAGAAAAATCAGACTTGGGAATTGGTTCCTAGACTAACAAACAAGAATATAATTGGAACTAAGTGGGTGTTCAGAAATAAGTTGAATGAGAATAGAGAAGTAGTAAGGAATAAGGCAAGACTTGTGTGTAAGGGTTACTCACAAGCGGAAGGAATAGAGTTTGAGGAAACGTTTGCTCTTGTGGCTAGGATGGAAGTAGCTATTAGAATGTTTTTGGAATTTTCATTATACAAAGACTTTAAAGTTTTTAAGATGGATATGAATTCTACTTTTATGAATGGTGAATTAAAATAATTTTACATGGAATAATCGAAAGAATTTAAGTTAACAGATCAACCAGATATGGTATGTAAATTGAAGAAGGCACTATATGGATTGAAGCAAACTCCCAAAGCTTGGTATGCAAGATTGGATAGGTACTTGATATAGCAAGGATTCAGTAAGGGCAGCGCAGATAGTAATCTCTATTTCAAATTTGAGGAAGACAAGATCTTGATAGTGGTTGTATATGTGGATGATATTATCTTTGGTGGAAATGAAGCTATGTGTAAGAAATTTTCTAAAGAGATGCAGAATGAGTTTGAAATGTCAATGTTTGGGGAGATGAATTTCTTCTTTGGGTTACAAATCAATCAAACAGATAAAGGGATTTCATTTCATAGTCTAAGTATGTCAAAGAGATGTTGGAGAAGTTTAGAATGGATGACTCTAAACCGGTATGCACTCTTATGGTGAATGGTTGCAAATTGAGCAAAGATGATGATTCACCTAAGGTTGATAAGAGAAAGTATAGATTTATGATTGGTGGACTACTATATCTAACTGCTACTAGACCAAATATCATGCATGCACTTTGTCTTGTGGCTAGATTTCAAGATCTTAGAGAGACACATGTTGTAACGATGAAGAGGATATTCAAATATTTAAGGGGCACTCCGGATTATGGTTTGTGGTATCTTAAGGATACTGATTTTACATTAAGTGCTTATACATATGTAGATTGGGCTGATTGTATTGGTGACAAGAAAAGTACAAGTGGTGGTGCATTCTTTCTTGGATGTAGATTGGTGTCATGGCTAAGTAAGAAGCATGATTTAGTTTCTTTGTCTACAATAGAGGTTGAGTATATTGTAGCAACATCATGCTATACATAGGTGTTGTGGATGAGATAGACATTGAAGGATATCAGATTTGTATATGATGAGCCTATATCTATCTTTTGTGAAAATACAAGTGCAATTAACATTCAAAGAATCCAATAATGCATTCAAGGACAAAACACATATTTATTAGGTATCAATTTCTAAGAGAGAAGTTTATGGAGAATGACGTGAAACTTGATTATGTACCTACAAAGGATCAAATTGCTGACATATTTACTAAGGCTCTTCTTAAGGATACTTTTGAGTATCTTCGGGAGAGGCTAGGGGTTATCACCCCTCCTTCGTTGAATTAAGATGCATATGGAGATGCATTAGTCTAGTGGATCTATGGATCTATCTTCTTTCTAGATTGATGTTGGTGGCTACCTCTCAAGGGGAGTAGGTAGTGTCATGTGTTGTCATCAAGTTGCTGATTTAATTGGGCATGCCCCTAAGGGGGAGTATTTAAAGCAAGTATGTTGGTTATATGTCAAAGGGGGAGAATAATGAAAAACTTTTATCCTTTTCCATTGATTTCAAAGGGGGGGAAAGTATCATGTGAAAAAGTGTAAGGTATTAGTGGAAAAATATGTGCATATTGTCAAATCATTCAAGGGAAGAAAAGAAAGGCGTTCAGAGTTGTTGTGTTGTCTTTGATGGTTTTTCACATCATGTGTTGCCATCAATGACAAAGGGGGAGATTGTTTCCAATATGAAGGTGTTGTCATTGATGT